>VSDK01023707.1:422333-434774 GCA_009767595.1 Symbiodinium kawagutii
TTCAGCAGGCAACCCTACCTGCACGTGGATTTCTAAGGTTGCATGGCAAAGGAAAGAGAGTTTGCAGACAGAGATACAGCATGATACAGCAAGGAACTGCAGACAGGCATAGATCACGTAATCTCGTCACTTGCTACATCAAAGAGACTTGTTTTCGCGTCCGATCTTCACCATCTCCAAGCTCGTTATTACAGCTTGGTACAGCCCAAAGATGCCGAAAGTATACATGGAAGCTTCTTTGGCTGTCCAGAACCTATACAGCGACAGAAGTGAGACTGTCTGTGCACATCAAAAACCATCTGAGTCCATGCAGCTATTGATGAGCCCAATCTGCTCAAGCATGATATTGGCAGCAGCCATTGATGTGATACCTGCCACAAGAGCAGCAACGCTCTAGGACTCATTGTAGCATGCAGCAACCACACCTGCATGATCATATGCCGGTGCCACTTCCACAACGTCGGCCGCTACGATTGGCAGCCCCTTCAAACCTGGCGCAAGAGTTGCCACAGATTTTGAGAGATGGCTTTGGGCGTTGAAATAACTTGGCTTTGCAAAAAAGAATGATCTGATTTGCCTCTGATAAATTGCAGTAGCTGGTGTGCAAGAAGTCCACCATATTCAGGCGTGCCCGTCCCTGCAAAGCCGGCCAATGGCAAACATGCAGCAAACTAAACACCGAAGTGACATCGCCTGGAGCAACAGAAGGATCCAAGACATCAATGTCGATCGACAGATACACTGGAGCTCCTTGCCAGAACTCTCTGAAAGAATTCATCACTTTGTCACTTCGAGCACAAAACACACGAGTAATGTTAACCCTAGACTCATAGACCATACTGTGATCAATTTGGGAGTGAACATTACATAACGTTACTACAAACATTGAAGTCAGCGGACTGTCAGAAGATTAGCCTTCTGAATGCCTGCCGCGGCGCTCTCCTCCAGACTTTTCCCAGCGCTGTCGGACAATGTCCACACATGCTGGTACACCGTTCTCATGCACATCCTGCAGGAAAGGATCTAGCTGCAATAGGGGGCGCAAAACCAAACTTTTATCACTGCAAATGTGCGAAAGAGATGCACCATTTCTATTTTTTAACTAGAGCTTTCGTTGAGCCGCGTTCAATCTCGTTTTCAATTTGAAAATGGAGGCCTCAGCTGTCAGTGTTGCAATTCCCATCGCATCAGAATCGTGAAAGTCTTCAGCCGAGTAGGTGGTGGCTCGAATTCCGATGTGGGTTGAACCTTCCTTTGCCAGAAGACCCTGCACAGCGTGCTACAGAAATGGGAAGAGATTGGACATGACTCGCGACATGACTGGTCTCGCATGCTTCCAAATCACACAGCGTTCCCCACAAAATTCAGCTGTCGCAGTGACCAGCCAAGCCTCTTCCCAACAATTGCGGAAAGGTGCTCCATGCCACACATCCTTTGCCAACTAGACTTGGTCTTAACTGCAAAGACAATCTAAACAGTGATGATTCGATTGATTAGTAAATTTAGTAAATCTGTTTAGATTAAGACAATCTAATCTAAACTATAGTCTCATTCATCTTCTGTGATTACTTTGAGACAATGACAAGCAGATGAGAGTTTGAGACAGAATGATGAGTTCAAGCAATCTTTCTGTGATGACAAGGATGTCACAGCCGCACCTGACCCCATAATGAAGGAAAGGTGTCCAAGTGAGAGTCGAAGTGCACCAGTACAACTGGTCCAAATTTGTCTGCCACGGCTTTGATTGAAGGGTAGCTCAATGTGTGATCTCCTCCAAAAACTACTAACCGCCTGGATATCTCAAGCCTTTCCTTAAGGCCTTCGTAAATTTGCTGAACCGCCTTCTATAATCTGTACACTACCTGTTTAGCAGGCGGAATATCCATCCTGCCAATGCCTGGCCGCTCCTGAAGAGGTCTTTGTTGTTGCGCTATCAAATATGGTCGAGTAAGACGCGAATTGCTTCTGATTGCTTCAGGTCCGAATCTTGCTCCTGGCCTGAAGCTACAGCCGGAATCAAATGGTACCCCGACCAAAGCAATGTCAAGCTTCTGCAGAGTCTTTTTCAACTTTAGATCCAATTCCAAAGACAAGGAGCCCTTCGTTTTATTGACAAACCTTTGCCGATGCCAAGAGTTCTGTGGTAGAGTCCACAAAGCGACGGAGGAGTATTTCTCTCCTGCAACCTCTATGTGCAGGTTGCCATCCTCCGGCGAAACGGCCAGGGACACTTCACCCTCACCGGCCAGAATTTGACATATCGAGCCCAAACGAATCGACACATCTGACAGCTTGGAACAGTCCTTGGCTGCGGAACGACGGAGCCAAAGTACGGCCTCTGAACTCCCTTGTGCTGATTGGATTTCTTGGAGCTGTGGCAGCCTTGCAAATGTTGCGATGCCTGCAAAGCGTGGGAGGCCTGATATGGCCACCGGGCCGTAGGGACCGTTGGGCAATCGCATCCGTGGGATCCCCCCAACTTCTTCTGTGACCAGCTCTTCTCCTTTCTCTGGAGAGGGTCGTGGCAAATTTGTTTTGCCTGCGCAAGCAAGTGGATCCAGTCTTATGGAAGTTTCAAAGGATTTGAATTTCCACTGAGGTGGAATGCTTTGAGGTTGTGCCTGTATAGCAGCAGGCGTCCAATCAAATTCGTGCTCTCTTCCAGCCCAACGTAGGCATGGATAGCAGCTGCAAACATAGCGCCACTTGTCGGACGAACATCGACACCCAAACTGAGGTTTGGCCACCGAATCGTACCCAGAATCCATTAGATGCACCCAGAGAGGTTCCTCTCTGCCGTTGATGTGGCTAGCAAGGACTTCAAGGCGCCGCATGTTTTTCATGGCGGAAACCAAGGCTAAAATGACAAAAAATACATCAGAACAGTGTCCACATAATTAAACCAATACCCTGTATGTGGACAATTATCTTTAAGCGGAAGTCTGAGCATGTCTAGAGGTCACTCTGTTCCGGTCCTTACTGTTACAGAGAATGCTTTTTGACGAGCCAAATGTTTCCAAGATTTCAAGGTGGACCCCGTCTGACACGCAGTAGCATCCCTGGAACAGTAAGGAGAGGAGGACTTCCGTTTCCGGACCTCTGGCTCGGTGAGTGATCTCTCTTCCTGCCGTCCGGAGTTCTCCTGGAATCACGGTTTTCCTCAGAAATTCCATTCCAACGAGAAGTCTATAGAGACTATTGACCTAGATTCTAGGAGTGTCCATAGATTCTGTGTGAAGTCTTAGACACACAGACACAGACTAGTGCCTTGCCTGTGAAGTCATCCTAATCAAAGACTAGTGTGGACGACATGCTTTTCTTCATCGTGGCAAAAGACATGAATTTCTGCTGAACACTGAACACACACATTTCTCAGTGTGATTACGCCGCACACAAGGCCTCTTTCTGCAAAATGGCACAACCAAACCCGGCAAGGGGTTCTTGAATTGAAGACAAGTGAAGCACAAAATTAAGGCAGGCAGATCTAGTTCCTTTGAGGTGGCAAACGTACACTCTTCTTACATCATCAAATGCACAGAATCCTGCTCAGATTGCAGTTGTACCACTCGGACGTCAGGGCCTCAATTCTGGAGAATGAAGAAGCGGTCAGCGAGAAACTTCTCAAAGCTGGCGATGTGTTGCAAAAAGTTTCCAGCTAAAAATATTTTTTTCTGAGATCCACACTTGCAGGACCATTCAGGAAAGGAGCCTGAAAGCACAATGCACAAGTTGCCGCCCATTACTTCTGTGGCATTGTAGCAAGGGAGCTCATATGTTATCTTACCTGAAACAGTCGCAACCGTTGCGACATGCAGCATATAAAATGTTCGACTTATGGAGAGCTTGAGATTTTGCTCCAACTGAGGATGGAGCCTGTGAACGGCACCAGCCTGCACTGATCAGGGTTCGGCATGAGAATCTACAACAATAATTTTGAAGTCTAAAGTCTGCAAACAGAAGCATTTTTTTCGGCCACTCGAACTGGCAATGCTGCAATCTTTGAGCTGCATCTTTATTGCAGCCGACAGGATTCAAGAGCATTCGCTAAAGCTCCAATGTGCTTTCTTGAAAACGTTAATTCAGTGCAATGCACCAGATGAGCGACCGCTTTCGTTCATACATAATATCTCACTCGATGCCTTGCCGGTGTATCTCGCTGCCAGTAGATGCACATGTCAGAATGTTGTGGCCTGCTGGGATGAGTCCGACTTCTTTTGAAGCTAAGTCTGAGATAGCAGAAGCCATAACAAGCTGCATATTTGGGATCGTTTCTACGAGTGAAGGCGGTAGCCAATCTGAGACTCAAGAGTTGAACCCCTACCGAGTCCAGGGAAGTCCCCAAAGGAGCAAACCCAACAGGACTATCTACTCACTGCTGCGATGGTCGCATCACTTGCGATAGCCATAGTTGCCATAGTTGCGATATCCATGTGGAGGATCACGTGACGGGGGATTCGGAGGGCAATGACTAGGGCCACGATTGTTTCCAGGGCCACGAGCGCAGTTGTTGAAATTTGGGCCCAGACGGCGAAGGGGACGGCCAGTGTCCTCGACAGATGATGTCACAGCTTGGCAGTAGGTTGTCTCACCAGTGCCTCCACAGCAGCCTTCAATTCCAAGCAGAGTGCAGTTCCCAACCGTCGTGACGTCATTCGTGTCGCAGCATTGTCCAGGAGCAGAACTGTCGTCACTGCAGGTCTGTGGGCATGCGAAGGTATCCGAAGTATCGCACTGGACACCTTGGCAGGTCAACATTGTTTCCACCAGGAGGTGGAGCAGGTCAACGGGTATGAGATGCGGATAGTGTGGGTGATTTTGAAGCATCCCAAACATAGAAGTGAACACTCCTGTTCAGACAGATCCAAAGCAGACCTAGATTGCCCTGATCCAAGAAACCCCTGTTCCATGAAACCCAAACATATCCACACAGCATGCTGTGAAAATTTCACAAGGGACTCCATGGAGTAAAGCCAAGCTACTCTGCGATTCAATGCAGTCGAGCGAAATCGAGCCATCCAGCTGATTCCAGTACCAGAACGACATACCTCCGAGTCCATATTCTGCAATGAGCTCCTTGAACCAATCTACCATGTATCCCTCCAGCGCGTCTGTAGTCAGGGACAGAATGATCTTGCTGTTTGGAATATCAGAGTCAATCCAGTCCTTGATCCATGGCCATGTTCCGCCGCTTTTAGGGTCATCCTTGGGAATGGAATAGGAACCCGATGTCATGGAGTCACCATGAATCATGATGCCAAAGTAGTCGAAGACATCTACGTAAGGTTCAGCCTCGGTATAGGTATTGACCAAGCAAGTCACTTGAGCCTTCATATCAGGATAGCTTGTCTGGATTTCCTGCGTGAGAGAGGCAACAGTGGAGAACTCACCAGCAATAACTCCTTCCATGTCAAAGTCCAAGTTGTTGGAATTGGTTGTTGAGAACCAGCCTTCGATGGTGCTGGCAGATGGGAGGGTGCCTTCCACTTTATTGCCACCCAGCGAGATGTAATTGTTGTCTGGGTCCGAGTCTGCGGTCGCCGATGGTGGTGTGGTGGCAATGTCGGGTTGGAAAGCACCATTGTGCTGCTGCCATCCATCAGGGACATCCGAGCAAAGCGTGAGCCAACTATCTCCACAGTACGCTTGCAAGACATAGGGAAATGTTGTGCTGGTTGAGATTCTTCGCTGTTTGGAACGAGTGACCCCCTTTTTGTCTGCAGCTTGCAGCTGCACCAAAGCACTTGGTTCGGAAACGCATTCTGTGGTGTTCACATCAGGACTTTGCTGGCTGATTCTACAGAAACATGCGAAAGCAACCAAGCGCAGAGCAGCAAGAAACATGGCCAGACAGAAGATAAGCCCAGTACCTCTACAAGTACAGAAGTCTTTCTGTCTGAGCAGAAATTGCTTAATGCCGATGACTTTGTGTGCAGTGTAAACAGCACTCAGCTTCGGTAGCCACAGCAAGCAACAAGACTGAAACAACGGAAAACAGACAGGCAGACTCAGACAGACACAAACAGAAACAGAAATAGAGAAAAAGTGCCTTGCGAAAAGAATCAGCTGATACCAAAGAGTCAGCTGAAAAGGACTTCAATTTTTTGCAGCGCATGGGAAACTCGTGAATCTTGGTTCTGGAACTCGGTGAGAATTGGATGGACCAGTTGATGATTCGCTGACCGATAACCCCAAACCGTCACCAACCACCAAACCTCAGAAATGAAAAGGAACCCAATGAGTTTCACAAGGAGCTGTGATCCCTTCTTCTGAAAGATTCCAACAGCACAAACACTGCAGGGGACAAAAACAAAAGGGCGGTGAGCAGGAACATGTGCAAGATCCGAAAGAGAGACTATTCGACGTCTCAATACAGACTATGAAAGCTTTTCAAAAAACGAATCTTGAAATGAAATCCGTCCATGGCGTGAATAAGATGTGGAAATTTCAGGAAAGCTGGATTTTTGCAAATGCACAAGTAAGACAGTAAGATTCCTAAGTAAGACTTCTAGTGTTTGGCCAGTTGCCACAGTCCTGGGCAGTTCTTTGTCTCTGACCTGGAAGCCAATCTGCAGATTCCCTGGATGGCAAACTGCCTTCGAGAACAAACGTAACATAACGATGGCAAAGATCAAGAAACAGCAAGAAGATATTCGAAAAGACATACAGGACAAAAGAGTGTCTCTTAGACACTCGAGAATGAAGAGTCAAGACCTTCCAAGACCTTCCAAGACCTTCAGTTCTTAATTCGCCAAGACTTTTCCTGCAATCGTTGTGCGCCTGGGTCCATAACAGCAGTGGCTTGCAGCATGACCTGCCGTCTGGCGTGCGTGCTGCACAACAAGCAAGCAATTTCCAGTGCCTCTGCAAGCTCGCTTCCAGCATCTCCATCAAGACCCTGGTAACGCTTTCGCAATAAATCAAACAAGAATTTGGCCAATGAATAAAATCGGGCTGGTCAAATTGGCCAAGTTTGAATAAATCAGACATAGATTACATAGATGATGATTCGAACTTGGCCAATGATTCAAATTTGGACCATGTGAGCTGTCCATAGCTGCCCTCCATCCCGCTCGGTTGTCGCCCAGTTCTCGTCTCAGCTCGCAGCTCCGAGGGAGGGAAGTCTGCCACAGCTGCGCCATCTGCGCAGGCAACAGCAGCGAATGCACCTGACACGTTCGGAGTCCAGGAGAAAGAGCTAGGAAGAGAAGAGAGAAAAGAAAAGAGAGAAAAGAGAAAGAAAAGAGACAAAAGAGAAGAGAGAAAAAAACAAAAGAAATAAAATAATTAGAATAAATGGAATAATTAAAATAAATGGAATAAATAGAAGAAGTAGAATAAATAGAAGAAATAGAATATGTAGAGAAAAAATCAAATAAGAAGGCCTACCGAAAGGATCTGAGAGCAGCTGAGAGCTGCCTGCTTCCCAACCAGCAGCATCGGTCCATGGACATCGTTTCACATTGTCAGGGTACGCCACGGGTAGGCTACGCTGTTGCTGTACTGGCTTGGGGACAACGGCAGGGGAGGGAGAAGAGTTGAGTCTGAGTCATGGCTGGGTGTGAAGTTGAACGAAGTTGATCCATGTCCTGATGACCTGAGAATATTTGAGATATAAGTTGCACTTTGAGTCCAATCCTGCAAGAGGTGGTTTGCGAACAACCCCTTCTGCCATGTCTGCACAAATGGGCACGCTGGCTATACTGAGATGCCTTGAAGACAAGTCAAGCTGAGCCAAGCTGCAGTGATGCTTTCGTATGCTTTCGTGAGGACTTCAACTGTGATTCCGCTTTGCTTCCAGACCTTTGCTGCCATGTTTTTAGGCACTCAGGTGAGACGGATGCTCTTTGGACGCATGGTGCTGAAGTCCAGGTCACTCGCATGATAATTTTCATACTATACATACAATATTTAACTGCGACATCAAATTGATCACTGAGCTGTGACATCAAATTGATCTTTTCTCCATTTTTCTCCTTTTTCGAATCTTTTCCACCGTTTCACATGCGCTGCGCATGTGACCTGGCAGGCCTGGCAGGTCATGGACTCACTCCATGGCCCTTCACCGCGTGGGTCGCGTGGGTCGCGTGGGTCGCGTGGGTCCCATGGACATCGGTGGAGGACATGGCTCCGGCGTGGGCTTGGCCGACGCCACTGAGGCCCTGCTTGCCGTGCTGGTGAGCTCCGGAGTCCGCGTAGCGCCTCAGCCATACCGAAGTCCACGGCCTAACAGAAATTCACAGATTTGAATGAGTAAGTATATAATATTATATAATAGTATATAATAGTATTATAATAGTATATAGATAAGTTGAATTTGAATTCAATTCTTACAGTATATAGATAAGTCAATGTATCAGTCAATTTGATCCAAATTAGTTTTACTATGAGATGCTTTACAATGTGCAAGGTTCTGTTCATCTAAGATTGTCACTCCTTTTCTCAACATCTTTTTACACAGAAAGAATCCAATCCAACGCACAAAAGGCTGGAAACGCTCTGGGCTTTCCTGCACTGCATGATGACCTGAAGGCACACCAGCTCAACACAATCGTGCATGTCTTCACATCTGCTGTTGTCACTTTCCTGTGAGTGCTGACTTCCAGTCATCCATGGCACCTGCTTTTGGAGCAGTGTGCAGCACTGACCGCACACGATCCAACGCTGACTCATGTGGCGCCTACAAAAACACAGCATTCGAACGCAAGAAAAGATGAGAAAAGCAAGTGCCTTGCATTGTCACATACCAACAATTACCAACAGAATCCGTAGCCTGCATCGCTGCAAGGCTCTCAGACAAAGCAGTCAGCCCAGCAAGAGAGACAGGGGGAGGCTCACTGCTTGTGATAGGACTCCGCTTGCCTGCAGAGATGAAGCTGTTTGAGGATCCCCAAAAAAGAAAGAAAGAAAGAAAGAAAGAAAGAAAGAAAGAAAGAAAGAAAGAAAGAAAGAAACCCGTTTAAACCATGGACACAGACCGAAACACCAACTTTCAGGTTTACAGCTGTAGCCAGCGCACGTCAGCCTCCTCCCAAGTAGGTAGAGTATGTCTCTGCTAATGCGCCCGTATAACCTGTCTTGCCAAGGGTGTCACATCAACGGATGTCCAATGCTCCTCGATTAAGTTCCACACTTCTGATTGGAGGATGTCCCATGTCAATGCTCCTCAGCCACAGGAAAACAAAAGCCATCAAGCCTCAGCAAGCACCTGCTCTAGCCCAAAAAATTGGCGGATTCCCTGGTGGATTTCCTAGTGGATTTCCAGAACTTGGGTACCTCGAAACTGGGCGCCTGGTACCACCAACTCCGCCAGGTTGCTGTGAAACCGAAAATGCGGTGGAGGTCGTGGAGGCCGTCCGGGCCTTGAGAAACCATCAACCACCAACCACTCGTGTGGCTCAGCTCTGCGGATGTTGAGATCGAGGCAGCATTGAAATCTGCTCGGTTGCTTCCCTGGAGCTGACAGCACCCAAGCTTCAGAAGCTCGAAACGCCCCGAACCCTTGAGGTTCCAGCTTCCACAGATCGAGATGGGAAATCCTGGTCACGCTGAAACAATGTGCCAAGATCAAGAAAACGATATATATATATATATATATATACAGATAGATTTAAATCATCAGAAAGTCGTGAGTTGCCTTCACATGAGCGCACATTGGACCAAAAACATTCGTCCGCCAGTGCTTCTGTACAACACAAAAAAATGCATGACTGCAATGGGTCTGCCACAAATGTCTAATTGTGGTATCTCAGATTTGCAAAGTGATTCAGCACCCATGGTGTCTCGACCGCACACAGACTTACAACATGTCACAGCTTTGACAATGCGCTTGGGGTTGCTCAGTCCAAAATTCACTGCACATCTGAACCAAACAGCTGCAAGAAAATATCCAGAAAAAAATGTGATGCCCGCGCGCAGGTGATTGCAATTAAAAACATGTTCAATCAGATACGTGCAAAACTTGACGGTACTGTCGAAGGCGACAACAAAGCTTAACCCGACTGGCAGATGAGCAAACACAGTGGGAATCCATACTACACAACAATTCACGTAATTCATGCTAGTTGCGGGGAAAGACACAGAAATCGTGCAATTTGACCGTAGTTACTGGTAACCTAAACTTGCAGCTGGTTTGCAAGAAGTCCGAACTGAATAGTAAGATGTATTTTGAACAGAAATACCGAAGGAACAATGAGGAAGAATGCATAAGAATGCTACGAAGTGAAAGCACCACAAGAATTACCACTACCAAACATTGCCGGACTACCATCAACAGTTTTTGGGGTCTGGTGCCCAAACCCGGGGAGTGACTGGACAAGCACTTCTGCTTGGTAGGTGACCCTTGGGGAAACCACCAACCAAACCTTGCATGACTTGCGAGCATGATCCTGTCAACATGTTGCAAATGTGTGGCGTGTTGCAGGACCCAATCACATGTTTGGGGATCCAACAACCAAAGGTGTTTTTGCGATCCGACTGCATTCCCAGCGACAGAAGAGATCCCTTTAGAGAGACACATTTCTTTACTGTATAATTTTGACCTGCACTCTGTGGGGAAGATCTCATTGACAAATCCAACTCCTGTCACCACAGAATTGTCGGAAAATAATACCAGGCTACAAAGCTAATCAAAGCTACCAATCATCACATAGTCCCACTATGTTTTTGAGTAAACTCAGTGGAACAATCCAGCGGCACTCCATGGGGCACCACGAACCCTCAAAGTTTGACACTCTAAAACGACTCACCTTCCGAAGTCTGAAAATTGGATCCAAGAGACTCATATGCAACAGCGTATGCAACAGCTCGGGCTGCGAGGTGATTTGGGGCTACCATCCCAGTTCATCCCAGTTCTCACATGGGATCCCGAGACTTTTTGGAGAGACAGGGTGAACTGACCGGCTCCACTCTTCTGGCGGAAGCGTTCACGTCGCAGTGCCTGACAGCAGGTCACCCCTCAGCCCAGTCCCTTGTTGGTGATGCAGGGAGTGGAGCAGTGGAGTACCCAATTCCTGGCCCCAGTTGGGATGAGAAATGCTGACACTCTCATGACATGGTTGAGGAGCATCCTTGCAATTGTGAAGAACCAATCCAACAGGGTGAGAAGAACAGAATAAGGGCCAAGCAAATGCAAATTAAGTATGTTTTGACAAGCTCCAAAGTTCACAGCACCCAGTCCAGACTTTCCAAATCATGAGCCAGCCAGAACTGGCAGGAAGTCAATTGTCCAACAGTTGTGTGATGGCAAATTGATGGTTAATAGACTTTAAACCGTAGCTTTCATTTCAGATCCTTTCTCAACCACACACTGCTTGCCCACTGCTTCACCTCTCAATCTTCTCCAAAACACGACCGGCACGGTGCCGTCATCCCCGCAACCACCACGACAGTGCGCCTGCACGGCACTCAGCGCTGATCTCCTCTGCCTTTCGTTTCAGGGCTGCAGTCGACCCTTCCAAGACGGCCAGGCCCGCCGCGGCCCCTGACATGGCAGAAGCTGGTGCCTGAGGCTCCTGCGAGGAAAGTTGGAGAAAGTACTGGGAAATTCTAAGGGAAATCGATGGTAAGTACCTTAAATGGCTAAGTCATTTGACATAAAAGGGAAACACTGGTTACAGTAACAGTGAGTTTCAAATAATGTTTCCCTTCCTTTTTGTTTCTTGAACTTAATCATGTTCATTTTATGGTTATTTATGTTTGCTTCCATTTGTTTTTGTATTTACTTTGTGCTTAGATTGATGTAATACAAGGCTTTCATTTGTTTGTATATACTTCTGTCTAGAACAATAAAATGTAGGAGTTTGATGTTTGCCTTTCTTCTATATTGACATATTGACAAAATGTTGACCTTCTATTCATGCGTATTAAAATTTTCTACATTGATCAAATGCAGAAGCGGTGGATGTTCAGTTGCATATCTAGATGTTCGTATACACATGTACATAGGATATGCACACCTCGGTGCACATGGGTTTGTCAGTGTATATATGCCGGTTGTCTTTAAAGTCAGGCCGGGCATCCAATGCTTCCTCTCTGTTGCTGTACCAACCAAGAGTGATCTTGGTTTCCAGCTCAATCTATCACATAAATGAAGGGCATCCAGAACCATTCAAAATTATTTTTTACATTCAAAAGAATAAAAGTCCTGGCGCACCAATTCTACGAGTTCACACATTATCCTAGGTCGAATCTGGAAATTTATTCTCCGAAAACAAGTCGGTAGGCAAATTTGACCCTGGCGGACGTGATATGTTGATCTTGGTAAACACATCCTCATGTTTGTTGATTCGCGTGTATATCCATAAATATGTATATGTAAACGCATGCAAGTATGCCTATATGTGTATGTTTATATGTGTATGTGTATGTCAAATCTAAATATATATATATATACAAACAAACAAACAAACAAACAAACAAACAAACAAACAAACAAACAAACAA
>VSDK01023712.1:636-17255 GCA_009767595.1 Symbiodinium kawagutii
AGGAATGCCAAACGTTCGCACCCACGTTTGATTGAACATGCGCCACACGTGTTCTGAGGTCATGTTCTCCAAGGCTTCAAGCACCTGATATCCAGCGCCCCAATCTGTGACGTTCAAAACTGGACGGCTGTTCCTGGGATCAACATCTGGGAAGTACACCACATCAACACCAACCGCCTTCCCTGGCTCATAGTTCTTGGGCATGGAGACCGTACGAGCGCTCTTTGGACGAGGTTGGGCCTCACACGTTAAGCATCTGAAATGGTCTTTGACGTACTTCCACACTGCTGTCCTTGCCCTAGCCATCCGAAGCATCTTCGCGAACTCATCCTTCTGAGGATGGCCCAAACTGTTGCGCAGCTTCTGGATCATCTTCTTGTCTTCTTGAGAAACGCCTGCCTGATCGCATCTTCCAGCCTCATGCTCCTGGAGATCATCTGGTTCTCCTCTGGGTGGATCAACTTCAATCTCGCGATCTAGAGGAGCCCTTAGTTGAGGAGGCTGAAGACCCCCAGAGCTACCTTGAGGAGGCTGCAGACCCCCAAAGAATGGAAGAGTTCCCCACTGAAGCGGAGGAGGCTGGAGATCCTCTTGAAGAGCCCCAGGGGGGTCTGACGCAACCTCAAGAAGCATGGCCTTCATGTCTTCTTCCGCATCCTTGATCATCGCTCTACATATAGTCTTGCAGGGTACTTCTGCGCTAGCTTGGCAAGACCTCCAATGAGTTGTTGGTGTTGGTGATTGCCAGGACATCGAGCTTGAAGCCTCCTAGCTAATCCTTCACCAGTGACGAGAAAGTCCGTTGGCTTCTTGCAGAACTTCTCAGCATGGGGGTTGGGCTCCGGGGATCCGCATCACCTTCTGCACACATTCCTCTTCGCATGCATGCGAAGTGGCTGGGTGTTCAAACAGACGACCCAGCTTCCCACGGCGAAACTGCCAGCCCAGCACCTGCATAGCGAAGTCAAGATGCTTCAGCCCCACCTCCAGTTTGGCGCAAACAGCTCGTGCATCCGCAGGCTCACAATTCAATCCTTGAAGGATGGAGAATGGTCCAAAGGGAGGACACACCACAAGGAAATCTGGATCAAGTTGACGCAGCTCTCGCCAAACTTGACGACGACCCATACTGGTTTCCAGGTTGTAGCCATTGACCAAGTCAAAGGCCTTTCCTTGAGGATGTCCCATCTTCTCCGCTTCTGTGGTGACTCTCGGCGAGAAGACTTCAGCGATCTTCATCTTCTTCATTTCCCGGACGACCCTCTTCTTAGAACTTCTGGACAGACCTCTCTCCACCTCATCTGCAAAGTCCTCTTGGAGCCAGTGTTCTCCATTGCACAAGACCGTCAAAGCTTCTTGTGATCCTGGCTCTTGATTGGGCAAAATGCCTTGGTGAAACTTCCATGTCTTGTCTTCTGCATTGCGAATCCAGTACCTCTCCTCAGTCCTCCTGCGACACTGGGGTTCGCATGAATCTTCAGTTTGCCACACGGCCCACTGATCCCATTGGGCTGAGCTTGAAACCTTGAGGGCCCAAGCGGCGTTCTTCAGCACCTCCTCAACCTCATCATCGCTGAGGTCCTTGTTCACGGTGCACTGCCACTGCCGTTCATGGTGTGCTTCAACGCCATGGCTTCCTGATGGATCTGGGCTGCCAGCGTTGGATTCTGTTGCACCTGGCACATTCGATCCTGACCTGCCACCGCGGTCAGCCAGGACATTTGATTGATCCTTCAGCATCTCGATCTGCTCCTTTTGGGCACCCAACTTGGCTCATTGAAATGACCGTCATGGTGTGGGGACGGAACACCTTCCCTCCAAGCTTGATCTCCTCCACCTTCTGGGACATCTTCTTCATAGCCTTGGGATCCACCAGCCACCTGCCGTGGCACATCTGGCACCACACTTCGCTCTGGGCTGCATTGCCTGCTCCCTTCAGGCAATGGATGGGATGGCTGCACTCCTCGAACTTCTTCTCGGGGGCAGTTGAGCATCGGCGATGGTTCAAACGCTCGCCATCCTTGATCAGCTCCTTGTAGAACTCCCCCTTGAAGGTCTTGCTTCGGGAAGGTGGAGCCAGCGACAAGGCATGGTCCGAACTGGACGCCCCGAGTGAACATGGCAGCGCGTAGCCATGCTTGGATCCAGGTTCTTGCCAATCTGCCACCCTTTCCTGCATTTCGACCACTTGGAAGACGTCGAGAATGCGGTGGATGAGCATAGCCCAGTTGCGTTCCGCACGGCCTGGATGGTGAACGTGCTCTGTCTTCTTCTCCTCGGCCTGGCCTCCCTTGGAAATCTTCCTCGCTCGCTGCAGCAATACTCAGGAAATTCGTGCTTGAGATAATACTCATGGCTATGGTCAGCAAACGAAATTGTTCATCGCGTCGACCAACTTGAGTGGCTTCATCTGGCGCATACCAACCTCCATCTGCAAACTACATCACATTAACAGCGACATGACCTGACTCCAATACCTCCAACTTGGTCTTAGCTTGAAACTTATTCAAACGCAGTTCATGGTGTTGCAGGTCAATGACGGCTTGCGCTGAACGGAGGAATTTGATGGGCAGAAGTAATGGTACATCTTCTTGGACTACCATTGCCTCAAGAATGCCATTCACTCCTGCAACTCCTATTGGCAACTCTGCTACTCCAACAACTTTAGCATCTCCACCAATGCCTCTAGCCTGAGCCTTCTTCGAACTCCAACAGACTTTGAGACCAACTTCTGCCAAGGACTTCTCTAAACGCTTCAAAACATAAATACCAAGTAGCCCTCCTTGCGCCGCAGAATCTACGATCCCTCGTTCTGAACGGTATAGTCAAGCCCACAAATGGAATCGGTGACTGTCCTGAGGATCTTTGAGCCCTAACTTGATTCAGAGCACTTCCCAAAGTGATCGACTGATAACCAAGGTAGTGAGACCCAGAACCACCGGAATCACCCACTTCGCAAAACCCAGACTTCCCTGCCATAGAAGACGCACTGCTTTCCTGTTTCATTCGGCCTCGAGCATCCCACAGTGCCGCACTTTGCGCACTTGGTCCTCAACTTCCACATGTCTACATGCACCCTGGTGCCCTTGCCACTGAATTGAAACTTCCCTCCAGGCTTTCCGAAGGTTCCCTTGCCTTCACGTTTGGGTCGAAAGTAGCCACGTTGCGACTTCTGATCACGAATGGCTTTTCGGACTTGGTTGTAGGTTGCCAAAGCCTCCTGGATCTCATGTTAAATCTCGGCTAGGTCCCCTTCTCCCACATAGACCCACTGCTCCGAGTCTTCATCTTCAAACAACTCGAACTCAGCAAAGGACTCAGGATCTTCCAGGACATAGCTAGACTTGGGGTTCTTCTCCTTTGCGGCTTTGTCCAACTTCCTCAGAGCAGACACGATCTTCTTGCGTTCAAACCTACCTTCAGTCCACGTGGTCAACTGGTCATCTTGAGCCGTCGTGGGGTTGGCCTGACGATACATGATGTATCCTTGAACCTGTTCTCCAAGTTCCACACCCTCCTGGTAGAGCTCCCTGGAAGCTGCATCACATCGAATCACAAAGTCCCCAAGTGATTCACGAGCCTTCCGAGCTTCGCCATAGACTGCCTTCTCAAAAGCACGTGGCATTGCAGTTTCGAGGTGCGGTGCAAAATGTTCAGTGAGCTTCGAGAGAATCTTGTCAGCACCGCTTTCTCCTATTCATCTAGTTCCAACTCATCTGCTGCTGCACGTGCTGCGCCTCCCAGTTGTCTCAACAGCTTGGCACCATGTTTGCTCTTGGGAATGTCAGTCTCATGTCTCCAGAGCTTGACCTCTTTGACATACTGCTTGAACTTCTCAGGTCGTGAGCCATCAAACCATGACGCCGGGTCTTTGTCGCGGAAAGAGACCTCGGCAGCGCTTCCAGTGGAGGTAGCGCCGGTGATATCCATTGCAGCAAAGCGATCGTAGCTCCGCTACCACTGTCAATTGGACAGTGGCAGCGGGCTCAACTTCTTTTGGACCTCTGCACCCCTTGGGCTGCGGGCGGTAAGCATCAGTGACATGAATGACATGTCGTGGAAAGCAGCTGTGGCATGAATGGCATGTCGTCGCGAATGTCTGTATGGCATGATTGACTGCAAGTGCTCCCATTCTACAAAATCCAATAAACTGAAAAATGTTTCGGCATGCAAATGCTCGTAGTCAATCATGTCATGGTTGCTAATATATTTCCTAAATGAACAAAACACTTGGCAACGATTCGCGATGAACTGCAAAACCAACTGGCACTCGGCTGGCTTCCAGTTGTCGTGGTCACTGGGCCCGCAGATTTTGAGGGTCATTGAGGCGCCAAGTATCATCAAAAGTCCACCGTCAGGCATATTCGTACACATAAGAATCACAAATTGTTCAACTGATATGTAAAAGCTATCTATCTATCTATCTATCTATCTATCTATCTATCTATCTATCTATCTATCTATCTGTATATATATATATCTCTATCTATCCATCTATCTATCTATCTACCTATCTATCTATTTATCTATGATGCCATACACATACTCGGCAACACTACAAGTAGCAGCCATACTAAACTCCCATGGACACGGCGTGGCCCAGGCCCTGTGCTT
Source organism: Symbiodinium kawagutii (assembly GCA_009767595.1). Lineage (NCBI taxonomy): Eukaryota > Dinophyceae > Suessiales > Symbiodiniaceae > Symbiodinium > Symbiodinium kawagutii. The sequence continues at coordinate 5,251 of VSDK01023712.1, forward strand.
CGCACCTCAACCAGTGTCTGCGTTGGCGTGTCAGCCGTTGCCTAGACCGCCCCAGGCCGTTTGAGAGCTCTCATGGCCAGCTCCACAAGGCACTTTCGAAAAGAAAAACCAGTACCAGCGAATAGGGAAAAGGAGTATTTATCCCTGATGTTTATATTTTCCACAAGTACCAACGTATTCAGAGCTTTGAGGGAAAATATAAACATCAAATGAATGTTTGATGCTTTACCGTAAAAATAGGGGTCTTTTACAACATCAAACACTGGACTGTTTTTAGCTGTATGAGGAAAATATCCAAAAAGTTGATCTGGTGGTGAGAAAAAGGGCACCAGTCAGAAAAAAGGCAGTCACCGGTGGTCCCAAAGTGTTCCCCTACATTACCATCACACTTTTCACCTATCATCTTGCAAGCAGCAATGGTATGCCTGCACACTGGCGGTAGTTCAACACATGTGAAGCTGTCCAAATATCCAGGCATTGCGCTGTCTAACTACCGTGGCCAACATGACGTTGCTGCGGCCTCTCCAACCGTGCACGTGGACGTTTGCACTGTTGGGATGACCTAAGAACCGTCAGAAGGGATCGCAGTCAGCTGGTTCAAGTTTATCTTAGGGCGCTGCTGAGGATAAATAAGAAGAACACTGTCAATCATGAAAAAGTAATGGATAAAAAATGGAAAAGTAAGAAAAAATAAGCATTATAGACAAAAAGATATAAATAACATAGGGAACATTTCATTAAAAACAACATTGTCCAAGGCAAGAACCGAGATGACCGACTCAAATGAGCGGCTGACAAAATTATTGTTCAAAATCTTAACGCTAATTCATAGACTCGTTTTTTGAACTCGTTCGGGTCAGAAACCAACTCGTTTTACATGTTTAAATACATCATGTGTAGGAAACCAACTCGTTCGACAAACGGCGTATCTCAAATCAGACTTCAAGAATGATGATCCAATCATATTTGTTTGAACTCGTTTTTTGGGGCGGACCTACTCGTTTTCCATGCCAAACACTGAATTCCCACAATTAATGTTACCTGCTTTACCATTAATTGGTAGTCTGCTCAAATGGCGTTCACTGCCTGTCCGTATGCTTATCTCAGGCAGCACTGGTAGCACTACTTTAAGTAAAGTGACTCATGCAGCAAGACTGCCCCTATGGCCACCAGAGCGTGTGAAAAAAAACGATCGAACATGATCAAACTACTACATGGAAGATCAGGTTCTGGTGGCCAATTGCTAAGTATCTTGGTTTCCAGGTCGAACAAGGCACACACGTGGCTTATGATTCTATAGCTCCGTGGGGAAAACACTGTGACAGAAACCATCGAAGAGTTTGCGCCTTTCGTGTGTCAGGCAATGGTTGGTGAACATGCACGCCTCTTGCAGATTTACGCTCTCTTTCAAAAAGTGAAAAGAAAAGGGTGAGCAAACAAATTCATTGGCTTGGTTTCTATCTTGAATCAATCACAGTTTGGATATCCAGGTTCTGTGGTGCAGTAAGCAAAACTAACCTCGAACAAACTATGACTGCAAACCAAAGTCCAGAAAGGAATGCCCAAAGCAGGCAATTTTTCCAAGGCCTTAAATTGAAGCAAACAAGTAGTGCCGACGGCTAAAGCAATTTCCGCAGTGGTGCAAGTGCCAGGTTTTTGCTGGCGGACAAGCATGCCACTGCCCAAAGGAGTTTGAGTACTGTTTCAACCAGAACCCATCAATCAACAAGAACCCAACCAGGATCAGCAAAGGAGTTTGGTCATTAGCAATCAGCATAATTTCCTTGGATCGAAAAAGATCCTTCTGCCAGGCACCGCCATGAGAACACACTAGTAGTCATGGATTTGGCCGCTGCACCGAGGACCGCTTAAGATCCATTCTTCATCTTAGGGGAAGACTTGGTCCTGAGAACTAGTTGAACGTATTTTTTTCGGGTTTTCATTGGTTTTCGTAGATCATTGTTGCTTGCATTCACTTGCTTCCCTACCTTAGTCGAAACATAACATGATCAAACAAGTGCCAACTCTTGCTACACTTGCTTGCTTTTCCTGGGTCACATTTTGTTCCGTGCCAAATTGCTTGGTGTCCAGCGCTATATCCCGGACCCGAACCGTCCCAACTGGCCATTCCACCGGCACCAAGTCCCAAGCGGTTGGAACCGTCACCGTTTCACCTGGCGGGGCCAATGGAAAGTCAACGACTGAGTTTTAGCATGTTTCAGATTGTTTTAGCTGAACATCTTCATTCCATACGCACACCAACATTTGTCATGAACAAAGATGGCTAATTATGTTATGTTAGATGTTCTTTAATTCTATCATATCTGTTGCATGGCATATGTGGGCTGGAATGATTGCACTGCATGACACTAATTATCATCAAGTACACCAAGCCTTGCTCACACAAGAATCACATAATCCAATTTTTGCGGACTTATGGGCATTTGCTTTGAGGTTATTTGCGCGCACATCTCACTCCAAGAGAATGGAACAGTACTGAAACTGACGTGACACACCTTTAAACACCAAGTGAAAACATACAGCTTACATCACCTACCACTTGTGTTGTGAAAGATCTTCTGGAACTCTGGACGGTTTTTGCTTGGTGTCCAAGTTTTCTTCAGAGACACAAAAAATCTGTTGTAGAAACGACCACACTCGTAGTTGTTTTAGAAGACTATGCTTCAAGCGGCCCTCCTTCCGCTCTTTTCCAAATGTAAGACCTGCTAGAGAACCTCAACAGTGGTGGGAAGCCACAAAACAAAGCCGCTAGCTGGTGCTTTGCCTACATCAAAATCAAGCCTTCAAACAGGTCAAGAATGTCAAGAATTGAGCTTCGAAACTCATCAAACCCCCATTTCTGAAATGAAGATGTTCAAAAGATCTGGGTACCCGCCGCAGGTGTCCACAGGAAAACAACGGAGTACACTCAAATGACGCAGGCAACCATTGGGAGAGAGCCGCGAACAAGGAGTACCAGGCCCCATCATCTTGTCAACCCACCGACTCCCTGGGAGGTTCATCTTGGGAACAATTTCCACTGGGAGAGGAAACTGGTTCCAAGGCCAAAATCAGCGACTCGCCGCGGACGAAGAGCATTTATGAGACAGTGCACTTCACTCAGCGATCAAGTCTCCCTTCCCCCCAGCGTACTGAATGCTCACGTGTAGGAGATGTTCTCTAGACAGTGCTCGATCAACCGGTGGTTTGCTTGTTCGCTAGAGATCACTTGGCGATGATGTTTGTCAAACGGTTGGAATGCTGCACGATCTAGGCAAATCGTTTTACAGCTGGGTACGCTTTGAAAAAAAGGTGTCTATAGCGTTTGTAAATGCTTGCACCTCATTTTACCCCAGCTATACTGAGGAAAACGGCATAATACAAGACGCTTGAAAGAAGGATACATTGAAAGATATCAAAAGCTTGTACAGCCGTTTCCAGCAAACCAACACTTCAGCCCTGCATGACTTGACACAAAAGCACTCGAGTGTTTCCACTGTCAGCATGGGATTTGCATGGATTTGCAGAGTCAGAAAATAGGCATTCAGTGAAACCCGATCACAGCCCCCACTTAGCAATACGGACAAACATAGGCAGCAGAAATCTGCACAAACGGCAGCAATGCACTCAACGCATCTATAGAATGAGCAAACCAACACAAATCCGTTGGCACATAGACTGTCCCACTTCACCACCATTGGTAGCCTATCGCTTGAGGGGTCCTACCACGATCCCTTTCATCATCGCTTCTTTGCGGTGTGAAGTTTCAAGGCTGACCACCATAGAGGGTGACTTCAACAGCTTCATCCTAAAATCTGCAGCTTGCAACAACAACAACAACAACAACAACAACAACAACGACAACAGCGGTAGCAACAACATACGACAACCATAGATCGATAGCTTGTGAGCCATTGCACGCCTTCATCCTCACAGGGCGTGGTGGGTGATGGCACGTCAGTGGGCACCGGCATCTCCGTGGGGGACTGGGGCTGACCTGCAGAGTGCCGGGTCGCGACTGCAGAGAGGGTGCAGCAGATCTTTAGCTGCGAGGTGCATGGTGGTAATGCGAATACTGCATAGATTTCAAAAATCAAAACGATAGACTTCTAGAGATGCAAACATACATAACATTTACATGTGTCTATATATGTAAATACACAAAAATACATGTATATAAATAAATGAATAAAAAATCATATGTATATGCAAACAAAACAAACAATAACAAACATCAGCAACATCCTTTCCATATACGCGGGCAAGCACTCACTTCCAACTTTCTTCTTCTGCAAGGATTATCTTGCACTAGTCCTTCTTGGTAGAGAGATTGACATGAAAAGAGAGAGAGAGAGAGAAAGAGGGAAAACGAAAAAAACAAGTAAAAGACAGAAGATAGAAAGGCAAAAAGGCAACGACAGGCCAAGAAGAAACACTATAATATCACTATAAGCCGCAAAATGAAGAAAGGATAAGAAAGGGACACACAGTGCTGAAAGTTTCAAAAGCAAGTCAACAGCTTGACACGATGGAAATGCCCAGAGACAAGTAGGTGATGCACGTGTGTGATAGAAAGGATCGAACTCCACAATTGTCACCTGTATCGTCTAATCAAACTGCACAGTGCACAGAAGTCTAATCAGTCCGCCTCAATCAACAGGGCGAGTGAACAGAATAGGGCCGATGAACAAACGCATTCCTCAGCGGGATCTGCTTACTGCATCTTACTGCCAAATCTTCAAACGAACAAAATTGGGCCAATGAACAAACGCTTCCGCATTGCAAATGCTTCAAGTCTTTCCTTCAGCCCTCTGGATACTGCAGAGAGAATGCAAACGAGGACCTAACGAAGCATAGAAAAGAACATGTCAAATCAAAGGAAAGTACAGGGATGTCGATATAGAAAATTCGAAGAGTGAGAGGGAAAGACAGAATAAACAAACAACAAGAAAAAGGGATAACATGTTGAAGGGCGAAAATAAGGAAAGGAAGAACACATTAATTACTGACAAAAAACAACCAAACAAATCAGAAATGGAAAACAAACACACACTTTCAAACCTCTGAAACACTGAGACCGTCTGCCCTGCACCTAGGTACATGTCGGGTAGAGAGATCGTACAAATGGAGAAAACATACAAACAAAAATCGATAGAGAGGGAATATCAGTCAGTGAGTGCGAGGCGGAAGAGGGAGAGGTCGAAGGACGAAAAGAGACAGAGGTGCTGAGAACTTTCACGACACGACTAGACATAGCAGAAAGTACAAGGTGATGTGATGAGGGATACTCAGGAGAAATGTCAATCATTTTCATGGCAGTCTTTGCTTTGCAGTCGCTTGGGTAGCTCATACTTGAGCAGTCGCAAGAGAGCATCAATTTACACAGAGTGTTGCACACGTGACCATCCCAGCCCTAACAGCAAGTGCAGGACGAGGTTAGGAACGGTGCACGTCTACATGTTCGGTTTTCACCGGCTAAATCATCCAGGCCTAGTTGCATGACCAAACAACTGGGGGTCCAGGATGGTGTGTGCCGCGAGGCCTGAAGAGTGCAGCATTTCACTGCTGTCCATGACCTCGCAACGAGCTGTGAGGGACTGGAAGTTCACGATAGTTCACCCTCGGAAATGCCATGGCGGCCATGGAACGTGCAGAAAAGACCATGAATGTTCAATGAGTAGCTACAAATATGTCGTGTGAACTGGAAGTTAGTTTCATTTATATATCTGGTGGTTTCTCAAAATAGGGGACCCCCAAATCATCCAATAGTAGTCATGTATAGCAATAAACCAACAATTTTTGGGGTACCCCTATTTTGAGAAACCCCCATATATATATATATCCCAGCTGGTGGTGTGATACTGCTGGATGAGGGGCCTGACACAAGTTCAGGCTGGTTTCTACATCAATCTTCTAGCCAAATACCGTGCATGGGGAACATCTATGCTGCACATAAAATGATTCTAAGCATAATTCATTTTTACAAATGTGTGCCAAATCAAAATCAATTTGTATATATAAATTTAAATATATACATACAAATTTAGTTCAAAGATTTCAACATCATCTGACGTGCCAACTTAATTACTGCAAATTCAACACGAAAACTCAACGACCCCCCCAACTTTCACACACATCCACGACGGCATGGGCTGCGTGGGTAAGCTTGTGCTAAGTGGGGCCATGTTTCCACTTCAACCAGCAACTAATGCACGTTCACCACTCCAAACATCCAGTCTTCGCGCTGATTGTTCCTGCAGTCGCTGAAGATAGAAAACTTGAAACATCCAACCAAATGACATCACCAAACACCCAAAAAATGACCAATGTCTGGAACTTCCAGCCTTCACTGGGAATTCAGTAACTTTCCAATTAGTTGAAGAGACTGGGTCACCCACTGAGGCAGACATGGGCGGTGCTGATTTGCTAACTGGCACCTGAGTCGTTGCTGAACAGTCGTTTGGAAGGACCGTCTGAATTGGCATGATCGATGCATCAAAAATTGCCATGGGCTTTATCACTGCATCATGTTCACAGTGATGTCTGTGCGTATTTTCACCTCTGGTTGATGGCATCCGCAAAAGTCTAGGTCCATGATTTTCCATTTTTAAATCTGCACTACCGTGGCACGTTGAAACATTCTTTCTATGCTTGCCAAAAAACATGTCTCGATTTGTCAAACATTGAACGAAGAGAGTGGTCAAGTGGTCCGAATGATGGACACCCCCACGACTCTAAAAATAATCTTGCTCCATTGGCTAAACCTCAGCAACTTGTGGAAAACCCTTCCCAAAAGAAAAGTTCAATTTTTGTTCCTTCCCCGAAAAGTGAACATTTTTCTGTTGTGGTTGAACCTGTGGTTGTCTGAATATCCCTTCGAAAAAAAGGTATCGAATAGGTACCCTCTGGATGGTGCGCCTGCTTTGGCGATGGCGGCGCTCCCTGAGATGCGCTTGCGGTGTAAGTTGGAGTCAGGGGATGTATCGGGTCGAAACATGGGGAAGCTATGGGAAGCTATGGGAAGCTGTGGCATATGAGACCAACTGTATGAAACCAACTCAGGAAATGCAGGGATTCCAATTGGCAGCTTCAAGGTGCGTTCCCCAGAAGCAAAGACAAAAAGAGGAAGCAATAGTTTGTCAGAGATGGTCAGAGATGTTCAGAGAACCACGATCCATTCCCATTTCCGCCGCGGGAGCAACATGAAAAGATCGAGGTCATGACATGTTTTCAGGGAAACGATGTAGTACAGTATTTGACAGAAACTACTGGGGCCAACCAATCTGAAAATGCAAAGTTTCCACTCGGGCAGCAACAAATCTTAAAGCAGCAACAAACATACCATAGTGGAAGGAAAGGATCGAGCCGGACCACAGTGGAGAGAGCCTTCCCTGACCTCCCATCAAGAGCCGACCCTTCGACCCGGGCACTCTTCCACCCAGGGTAGCAACAAATAGTTACAAGACATGCCATTTGAAGGGCGCAAAACTTCGTGACAAAAGATGCTTTTCCCTAGCGGGGGGGATCAGTTTCAGCAACAAGGAGTAAACACAAAACATGAAATCTAAACTGGATGCATGTCTTTGACGGAGGGTTCTTGGCCCAACATACTTCAACAACAGCATGCAAAGCAATTCTCCTCACCCGAGACACCAGCCAGGAATCAAGGATTCATGACACAGACTCAAGAAAAGAGGGAAGGCCACCCCAAAGTGACAAGGGTGCAATAGTAAAGATAGTAAGGAAATGTTAAGTCTGGAACAAGAATATCCCAGAAGAGGAAGGATAACTTTAAGACATAGGAAAACCAGTCGAGAGAAGAAAACCTTGCCACACCTCTTTTCAAGAGCCAACCAACCCCTCCAGTGCAAAAACAGCAATTACATGCAATTACAGGAAGGGCATAATTCACAGAAAATGCTTTAGCCTATCCTCTCTGAAAGGAAACCCTGCTACCCATAAAGCCATGAACAAGTCTTGTGTCAGAATCTGGATGAAGCCTACAAACCTTTCAAACTTTTCAAATATTCTGAAGGCGCCGCTTAATTGCGAAAAAAAACGCTTAATAACGAAAAAACGGTTAATAGCGAAAAAATGTCTATTTTCGTTATTTTCGTTCACCTCTAAAATAGAGGACATGCTGGACTGCCCGTTCTCCTCCAAAATAAAGGACAGGCTGGACTGCCCGTTCTCCTCCAAAATAAAGACAGCCTGTCCTCTATTTTAGAGGAGAACGGGCAGTCCAGCCTGTCCTCTTTTTTAGAGGAGAACGGGCAGTCAAGCCTGTCCTCTATTTTAGAGGAGAACGCGCAGTCCAGCCTGTCCTTTATTTTAGAGGAGAACGGGCAGTTACATTTATATATATATACATATATTGATTTATTTATTTATCTATTTATTCAATCATTTATATATGTAAATATATATGTAAATATATATGTATATAAATATATATATATATATAAATACCTAATCTTTCGCTAACAAGCTTTCGCTATTAACCGTTTTCTTTCGTTATTAAGCTTTTTTTCGCTATTAAGCAGTACCCTGAAATATCCTTAACAGGTGATGTTCAATGTTCCTAAAATGGGATATGTACCAACCCAACCCTTGTTAAATCTTGATTTTACTAAATCTTGATTAAATCTGGATCTTTCAATCATCGTGTTTTTTACCTCCCTGATTTCATCGTGATCCACTGCACGGGACTCCCACATGATCTCAACACTTCCTCACCTCAGCTAGTGCTGGCGACGTCGGAGAAGGCATGTCCGTGGGGACGCGCACTCCATCCTGAAAGGCGCCATAGCAGTGGCAAGTGCCAGGAGTTGAAATGCTTGGAATTAGTGAGTTGAAACTGGCTAGTTCAAACTAGTTCGTTGAAACTAGTTAGTTGAAACTAGTTGAATGCAGTTGAAAGTTGTTGGTGTAGTTGAAATTAGTGACGATGTGTGTCCTCCTCTTCTCCTCTTTGATTCCCAAAATGAATATCAAATAAGCACTGCTGCTGGGACTCTGCTGACGTGAGACATGTCAATGCGTATGTTTTCACCTGCGGGTTGATTCCCCTAGAAGATCAATGTGTCAACCAAACTGTATGTATTTGCAGGGCACCAAACTTTCCAAGGAAAACGTTCAATGATCAAAATTGAAATGGATTATGATGGATTGAATCCATTAATCATTGAAGCAATTATGTAGGTGTGCAGAATCAATACTGCAAAACCATGCAAAACTGAAGCTGACCTCAACATGACGTGTTTTTCCGTGCTTTTTCCGTGTCTAAGAAAGGGGTCCCTTTGCCCATTCCTTTCCCCCGTCACTGCACTTCCTGGCGCGCCCCCCGGTACTCCCAGGTGCCCCGACGCTAGGAGTAGCAGTGCCCGGACTTGGTCCCAGAAGTGGCAAACAAAAAGGACGACACGACGAGGTCACTTGACCAAACGTGAAGGGAATGTATTCAGAGTATTGTTCAAGTGACTCATTTGCACTCAGAATGCAAAAAAATCTGAGTTTGAACAGATGTGTTTGCACTTGTCAGTCAAGACAGCTAATATAAATTTGAGGACATCGATAGGTAAACCCACACACGTTCATTTCATACATACAGATTGCAGTCGACAGTCGTGTACAAAGTGCACACATACATCACTCGCGCACTAAAATGCAGTACATGACATTACAATATTGGCGGGCAGGTACGATACAATCAGGTACCACAAGGCTGGTTTTCTTCATGCCCCATGGATCTGCACGGGCTGCACCACTATCTCCAACGAACACTGTACTATGTATGATATATCAATTTACAACACATCTTACATACCGTATATAACAGTGTGTAAATGAACATGCAAATAAATGCACCAACATATCTATCTACTTATTTTGCTATTCATCTACTGACTTGTATATAATAAATGTATAGAAACATATCTATATTCACAAATTCTGAATACTCAACATTCATATTCATAAATGTATAGAACACTGTAGAGTAAATGTATAGAAAGATATCTATATTTATAAACTTATGTATAGGCCAATATTCATATATTATCATATATTCATTTCTAGATTCAAACAATTATTTATGATTATTCCATAATTTTATATATATTTATATTACATGTGTAAAGAAACAAAAATATTTCAACTTCCCAATGTTGCTTTTTCTCGGCCTTTCAGGGCGAGGCCCTGGCATTGCCGAAGACATGGCCGCTGAAATGCGGGCAGAGATGGGTGCAGATTGCGCCGCCTCAAAAAGGGGGGGCGATCAAGAAAGAAGGAACTGAGGGGAGAAAAAGATGTAGATGTGCAGAAATAGAAAAAAATATGAATGAATGTGAATAAATAAATAGACTAACAGGAAAGGGGTAGTGAATTTCGAAAAAATCTAGAGAACTAGTCACCGAAAAATATAGAGGAAAACATGATCAACAATGAATTGTAGTCGAAGTTGTATATTCGGATCAATGAGCGGTTAGCATAAGGTGTATACTCAGATCTGGCAACACATACTGGCAACGATTTCTGTACTTCAGATGGCTATCCAATAAGCACACGGGCTCTAGAACTTGCACCGCCACAGACTGTTGGCCTTGCCATTGGGTCGGGGTTGGTTGACCTTCGATGAATCACCACAAGGCACAAACGTACCATGGACGGTAAAACAGAAACACCAATGTAGGTATCACATCAACTGTCAGCTCGAAAATGTATGTATCACAAACGTTCCATAGTAGGTATACACCATTTCAAGCCGACAGTCACATCCAACTCATTTGCGATGAAGATCAACAGTTCCGCTACAAAACGCATGGCTGGGTCTAGATCAGTACGCCATCTGCCTGAACAGAATAACACCATTCTTGTTGGAAGAAATGGGAGAATCCAACACGCACAGTACAACTTGGGTTTTCTGACACGATGACTTCCAACCATCTGTGTAGTTACTGATGTCATCGCTAAGCATTGATGTCGGTACATCCTGACATGTATCTAGACATCATATATCTATATAAATATATATACATACATCATATGTATTCAAATACATAGAGTTATAGGATCCAGTCTATACATCAAGAACCTCCACACATGTCTACAGTTTCCGCCATTTCCAGGACCAATACTCTCAAGAAACCAGCTAACAGCCCGTAAGAACCAGTTGCATCATGATTTTGAGCCCCATCTGTTTTGCCAGTAAGATGAATAAACTGCATTTGGCCCCAAGAGCATGTTTGATCAAACACAAGGGTCCGTTGTATGATAGAAAACTACCGAGGGCTTCAATGGCCAATGAAAAGACTGTAACATTTTGGTTGCAGGTCAAAATTGTTGACCCCAGAAATTTGCCAGATTGATTGCCACGGCTTTTTTCACTGGAATTGCAACCCTTTTCGTGGTCCCACACTTCCACAGGCCGTCACTCAAAAACCAGTGATGGACGCTGATAGTCGAAGGCCTAGAGGTGTAGGGTCAGAAAAAAAACCATGGCATCAACCAATAACAGCAGCATAGCATAGCCATCTTTCACACGTGGCCCAGCCTTTTCTGCGATTGGCACTGGTGGTTCCTCAACTGGATGATGATGATGATGAAGAAGATGATGATGATGAAGAAGAAGAAGATGATGATGATGAAGAAGAAGAAGAAGATGATGAAGAAGAAGAAGATGATGATGATGATGATAATGATGATGATGATGCTGATGGTGGTGGTGGTGATGATGACGATGATGATGACGACGACGATGACGATGACGATGACGATGACGATGACGATGACGACGATAACGACGATGACGATGATGACGATGATGACGACGACGATGACGATGACGATCACGACGACGATGACGATGACGATGATGATGATGATGATGATGATGATGATGATGATGATGATGATGATGATGATGATGATGATGACGATGATGATGACGACGACGATGACGATGACGATGACGATGACGATGACGATGACGATGACGATGATGATGA
>VSDK01023712.1:17392-37905 GCA_009767595.1 Symbiodinium kawagutii
GATGACGACGACGACGACGACGACGACGACGACGACGACGACGATGACGACGACGACGGCGACGAGGATGATGATGATGATGATGATGATGATGATGATGATGATGATGATGATGATGATGCTGACTGTTGTACTTTGCCCTGCCAATAAGTATCTATGAGTGGAAGATCACAAACTTCAATGGGAAAAGCATTCAAAAATGCTATCAAATGATGCTCATTTCTGTCAACGCAGTGTCAAATTCAAAAATGGTAGCGAATCCACTGTTTTCGTTGGCTCAAACATAGAGCCAGGAAACCTAGAGCCGCGGGGGTTCACATCATACACCGTTGGCCAATGTTGGCCACATGCTCAAAAAGCACGCATGTCAACATGAATACTCAATTTACGATTTATCTTGCTTGTGTCCCCTCAAGGGATCGGATGTTTTGGACATTTTCAATCTGTATTGACTACTTTACATACGTTTTTCATCGTTTTTTCGACAAACCAAGCTTTACCTACGCAAATGACTGGGTGTTTCAAAACCTGAGCCAAAGGTAAGCCCTTTGGTCACCCATTCTGATACGTCGGCTTTCCTGCGATACGTTCATATGGTGGTTTTTCAAAATAGGGGCACCCCCAGATCATCCAGTTTATTAAAAGTCCGGGGCGCTGTGGTAGTGCAGGGCCCCCCCAACAGAAATACATCATTTCATTTCATTGATTTCATTGGCTATATCATCACAAAAACTGCACTACCAGAAGGTCCCGTTCTGTTATTTAACCATCAACAAATTTGAAAAAATAGCATAAACTTGTATGTATGTATATATATATATACTAAGCTCACTAAACCACACATTTTTGGGGTCCCCGATTTTGAGAAACACCGTATGGGTTGTATACCTCCTTGATCCTGATCATATATGGATGCTATAGCTGGTATTCCCCCTACTATTGTTGCATAGATAGATCATATGGCTGGTATATCCCCTACTATTGTTGCATAGATAGATCATATGGCTGGTATTTCCCCTACTATTGTCAGTTCTTATTCGTAATTGTTAAGCCACTATTTTGGTCAACTGGTGGGTGGTCAAAATCTTGAAGATGGTCACCGGAACATGGTTGTTATCCTGATCCTCAGTCACACTCTCATCTGCTTGCGATTCCCTTCACCGTGATCTTAGCCGCACGCCCCTGGTGAGGTAACAGAGGCTGCATCGGACCTTGGAGCTTAGCTGAGAGCTGAGACACCACTGCAGCTAGCTGCGAACCTGTTTTTTTTGTAGTTGGCTAAGCAAACTCGGTATTCATTTTATTCACTTTATTAATAATATGCATCTTTATTCATTTTGTTCATCTTTATTCATTTGATTCATCTTTATTAATGATATTCGTGTTTATTGATTTTATTCATCTTTATTCACCTTGTTCATCTTTATTCACTTTATTCACAACTTGATTTTTACACTAGCCAGACTGGGTCATTTGAGTAACTCGCCGTTGATTATCTGATCATCTTGGACGATTGCTATCTCTTGTTGAAAGCTGATCTTGCCGGATCTTGGCCGAATCCACGGCTGGAAACGATTTTGAGGGATTGAAAGGATTTGAAAGGGACGGAGTTCATGAATGAATTGCGAATGTTTATCTTTGAGGCCGTGGAATTCACCTGAATACCAACGCCTATCCTATGAATCAACCATAACCCACCACTGCAACCCTATATGTCTGCATCCCAAAAGTTGGAAGGAACAAATGTATACAAATGTGTAATGACTGTGGAAGAATTCCAACGGGGTGCATCATTCCAATTTCCAGAAGATGCCCGTAGATAGGGGAATCCTTAAGACCTCTGAACAAGCCTGAAGCATTGGTGGAGAGTGCCAAGAAATTCAAACATGCAATGCAATGCAATGAAATGCAGCCAGCGTTTCGATAGCCGACGGACATAAACATGGTGGATTGAATGGATTCCAAATTCTAAGTGGATCGAGTTGCGTGACCAAACAACTGGCAACTCAAGTCTTACTGGGCCAGCTGCAGGCCCTCAAACAGCGCAAAATCAAATCAAAGCAAAAACAAAACACACCAAAACACGTAAACACTGCAATGGTTTCACAAAATAAAAGGCTGTCTTTGTCGGTTCCCTGTCTTCTGTTTCTATGCGGCTCCGGTGGCCGGAGCCGCAAATCTCTGATGAGACATGCTGCCCTGGGAGCCCCAGGTGAATCATGACTAGTGTTTTCTGCTTCACTTCGGCAGAAAGTTCGGGGGTAGCCTTGAACCATCTGCCATGGTCCCCCTTGTTGACAATTTCCAAATAACAATCTGCTTAAAAAGTGTGCCCTAATCTCGCCTCACAATCCAACCGCTATCCACTCCAAAGACGTGCACCCAGCCAAAGAATATACAAGCGACTATGATTCACTCTGCCCCCATCCTCGGTTGTGATCTAAAAATATCTAAAACATCTCAAACGTAGTTAAGAAATTATCTATGTCTGGAACAAACTTGTATCCCTCAAAGACAACATGACATCAATGTGGGTCATCAAAGACGACCTGCCTACTAATTATCTCATTGTATCCCCGCAAGTATCCCCGCAAGTGTCAAATCCCATTGTATCACTTGCTTCAGATTCGCCATCCGATGATACTTGCTATTTACTGACCTGACAGGATCGTTCCCAAAATCAAGGTGGTTCCTAGTAACGTTGACCGATATCATCCATTTTTGTTAGGTTCCCCTGCACAGTTCCCCCTGCAAATGGTGGCTTCCTCGCTCACTTGCCGGGTGACGCCATGGAGGCCGACTCGGGCATTGGTGGGGGGAAATCTGCAGGCCTCAGATCGACGCAGCTGGAAGCCGAATCCCAGGCAGCTGACTGAGTTGGATGATTCAGGTGAGACGTGAATTTGATGGTTGAGTTTGGATGGTTGAGTTCAGAAATTCAAGTGTGAGATTCAGTTGGGATGTAAATTTATGTAAGTATCGGTAGATCATGTGTGCAAAGATGTGCGATTGATGGATTCAACTCTTGTCTTTGGGCAACCATATTGAATGAACACTGACCGGTCGCGGATTGAATGTCCAGGGCAGGATATGTCCCACGGATACTACCAAATTTGCAGCAGTGGCAAAATGGCAAACATCTATTCAAAAGAGACGTACACATCTAGGACACCAACTGCCCTCTCGTTTCCCTTTTGGACAAAAACAAATCTTTTCTTCCTGCTTGGTTTCATACATTTCACACGCGTGAGGGTCTGGCCGTGGGTTGTCAACATCACAGCACGGACTATCCGTTGCAGTTGTAGGTTTTGGACCCATCGCCAAATAGACATGGATTGTGATTTTACCGAGCTTCAACCCACCTGTCAAGGTGACAAGTAAGCACAGGCAAAAAAAGAAAACACATAGTAAAAATAATGCTCCAAAATTGCAAACAATGGTGGGGATCATTTTGAATGTTCAAAGATGTGCAACGTCATTGAACTTGGAACCCATAGTGGAACCCATCTGAAGATCGGCGCAAGGTCATGCCTATGATTCACTCTGCCCCCATCCTCGGTTGTGATCTAAAAATATCTAAAACATCTCAAACGTAGTTAAGAAATTATCTATGTCTGGAACAAACTTGTATCCCTCAAAGACAACATGACATGAATGTGGGTCATCAAAGACGACCTGCCTACTAATTATCCCATTGTATCAGATCCGCCATCCGATGATACTTGCTATTTGCTGACCTGACAGGATCGTTCCCAAAATCCAGGTGGTTCCTAGTAACGTCGACCGATATCATCCATTGTTTTAGGTTCCCCTGCACAGCTCCCCCTGCAGATGGTGGTTTCCTCGCTCACTTTGAGGCCGGGTGACGCCATGGAGGCCGACTCGGGCATTGGTGGGGGGAAATCTGCAGGCCTCAGATCGACGCAGCTGGAAGCCGAATCCCAGGCAGCTGACTGAGTTGGATGATTCAGGTGAGACGTGAATTTGATGGTTGAGTTTGGATGGTTGAGTTCAGAAATTCAAGTGTGAGATTCAGTTGGGATGTAAATTTATGTAAGTATCGGTAGATCATGTGTGCAAAGATGTGCGATTGATGGATTCAACTCTTGTCTTTGGGCAACCATATTGAATGAACACTGACCGGTCGCGGATTGAATGTCCAGGGCAGGATATGTCCCACGGATACTACCAAATTTGCAGCAGTGGCAAAATGGCAAACATCTATTCAAAAGAGACGTACACATCTAGGACACCAACTGCCCTCTCGTTTCCCTTTTGGACAAAAACAAATCTTTTCTTCCTGCTTGGTTTCATACATTTCACACGCGTGAGGGTCTGGCCGTGGGTTGTCAACATCACAGCACGGACTATCCGTTGCAGTTGTAGGTTTTGGACCCATCGCCAAATAGACATGGATTGTGATTTTACCGAGCTTCAACCCACCTGTCAAGGTGACAAGTAAGCACAGGCAAAAAAAGAAAACACATAGTAAAAATAATGCTCCAAAATTGCAAACAATGGTGGGGATCATTTTGAATGTTCAAAGATGTGCAACGTCATTGAACTTGGAACCCATAGTGGAACCCATCTGAAGATCGGCGCAAGGTCATGCAACTCCCAAGTATCACAAAGCCATGCAAAGAATTTGTGGTCCAACCCTAGGAGACTGGCGGTAAAACACCATGTGTAGTTGTAATTACTGATCCCAAAACATGGAAAAGCTTCTCGGTTCCTCTTTTTACTTTTTCAAACCACAACTCCATGGATCCGGCTTTGGGGGGTCAGCGTCACTGCATCAAGGAGTGAACATTTTCCAGTGGCCAAGTTCTACCATCAGGCCCCTTCCTGGCCCTGGGGCCTGTCTTGACTTAGACTTGGTTGCAATGTGGGAGAAAAGTGTGGTTTGATACTTATCCACATAGTTCTGAATTGAATCATAAGAAATGTAGTAATATGTAGTATACATGTTTCAGGTGATTGAGGGAAACATATGAGTCCAGGAATCTGAAACATAAATGGACATATAATAGGCCGTAGAAAAATAACTGCGTTGCTTTGGAGGAGAGTTAATGTGGCTACAGCAGCCCTTGAGTTCACCCGAAAAGTGTGGTGGTCATGAGTTGTGCGAAACTGGAATTAAAAAAGGCGACACACTTTCCTTGTGATTGTTTATTATTCCCACGGTTTGGAGGATATCATACTCTTTGTGCTTTGTATATATATGGAGGCCGTAACTGTGTGGCTTTCAGTGGTTTGGGTATGTTTGGGTGTGTTCACTTCAACATATAGCATCATGTCTCTTCAAGTTTCTGTACATCTTCTCAATCATGGACGTGCCCCTTGAAAACATCGAGAAATCTTGACTTGACAAATGTACATCTTTGCACCAGCATGAAGAGGGATGAAGACATCGATAAACATCGAGAAATTGCCGTTCAGAACATCTGCCGTGACCCAAGCGATCTGGGACCCACGACGGAGGCAACGTTGGCTCATCGAAGGAAGCAAGCTTTGGCACCGGCACTGGGGGCGGCGCCTGGGGAACGGGAGGGGACTGCGCCGTTTTGGATGACGCCATGGGCTGTACCAAGGTGGTGTGAACGGTGTGACATGATGTGACTGTGTGTTCTGGGTGCAGTTGAATCATGTTTTGTAGTCGGTTGTGGGTTGTTGCTGATACTGATAAGTGATTATCTTAATTTCAATATCTATTTCCCGTTATCAGTTGCCAAAATGATAGGAAATAAATGAGAAGGTTGCTTCCTTTCTTGCTGTTGCGTTTCTGTCAAGATAACGTTGGCCAGTTGCCCAGATCTTCACACACTCCCTTCCCGAACAACCTCATCTGCAGCATCTTCTGTGGAAGCCGCGGAATGCTCCTCCACCTGCGCTCCGAAGTCATGCTCTGTAAATGTGTAACAAAGTCCATGCTGCATCATATGCTGGTTTATCATTATAAATAGGGTTTGTTTAAAATCCATTTATATCATCATAGGGGTCATTTCAACAAACAAATGTGTGTGTATCATTCAACACAATGCAAAGAAACAAACTTTCATTTGGTGGTTTCTCAAGCCAGTTTGGGGGGGGACCCCAAAGTTATGGATGGTTTATTACTATAAATGATTAAAGAAAAAGATTTTGCGTGCCACTATTTTGAGAAAACACCATTTGTCTTTAAAGTACTCAATCTTTTGAAATCCAGCACTTTGAGAAAACAATACCCTATTTTGTCTGATCTTTTCAGCAAATGTGCAAAAACACTTTGAATTGATGCAAATATTGCTCACCATCCCAGTTTGAAACATCCACCACTTGAGATCCAGATCGCCTTCCAAGTCAAGCAAACCCTTGAATTTTCTTGTCTTACACGTTCGAGCAAATGGATTGCTGCCAAATTTGGAGGGAAAGAAAAAACGTATTCGAAGCATACCCGAACCAACAACAAGGCATCTCCACGTGTGACAAAAAACAGTTACTTTGCTTCGGGAAATCTTTACAAGTACCTTGATACGTCGTCTGACATTCCATCTGTCAATTGATTTTTCATCTGGCACTTAAACTGACGTTTGTTTTGACATTTTATGTGAGTTCGATCTGACATCTTTCTGACACTTTTGGCAGTCTACCTGACATCCTGCCTGGCATTCTATCTTCCATTTTGACATTTAATCTGGCATCCTGCATTGCATCTTAATTGGCGATCTATCTTATACAACTAGGCAATCTATCAATCTGACATTCTATCTGATGTCCTATCAGGCATTCCATCTGACCTCAGGCTGAGATACATTTCAATTTTTCAGTTGGCATTCTACCATATTCTACCGACATTCTACCTGCATTCCATCTCAAGCTTGTTGCCGCGTTCTATCCAGCCTTGTTTCTGGCACTTCATAATGGATCTGGCATTCAGCTAGCAATCTACCTGGCTCCTTATGAGGTTCCCGGGTATGAACGCGCTGGAGTTCCAAACTTCCGATCATCTGCCCACAGAGTCTTGGAACGAATCTGCGGGTCCGGTGCATGACATGACTTAGTTCGGGTCCAGGTGGGGAGACCCAGGAAGTGAGTCTGCAAGGCTCAAGCATGTTCCATTGGTGGGTGGGATCCATTGGGATCCTTGGTTACGGCAAGCCGATGCTTCACAACCCGCCACAGCTGAGCTTTCGGGCAGGCGGATCCATCATATCGCCCTGAGACGGAGCAGATTCGTGGCCGTTGCAGCCTGGGGACTTACAATCCAGCCTAGCTAAACACCTGGCATTTGTGAGACTTCTGGCTATGACCATGCTACCAACTACAATGATTGACAATCATCGATCATCAACGTAGTTGATCACCAACCACTGATGACTTCTTGATTCATGATGCTTGATAGGAAGCAACTGTTAACCAACCGAATCTTTCACCAGCAGCTGAGGTTTCACCAGATCCGTTAGCTTTAACCATGGTTGTCCATTAAACACTGTTGGCATCAAGCATTGACCAGCAATCCGGAATACAGTCAGGCATCCGTATCCTGTGCATCAAAAACCTTTAAGGCAACTAAACATTGACCATCATGTTTCATAACCCTGCAAAAACAGCATACTGATCTTATGCATTAAGTAAAGCAACTAAACTTTGACCAACATTTTTGAGACTTACCCTCTGGTAAACTAACTTGGCAATGGAGAATCCACCAGAAAAATCGCATCAAAAATGGTGGATGTTCAATTGCTAGCTTACTTTACCAAAGGGTATATCTTCATGACACTTGGCCAACAAGCCTAGCACAGCCCCATCTGAAAGTCGCATGCCGCTGAGGGCAACTCTTCATGACACAATGGTGACCATCATCCTTCATGACACCGTGCTCGGTTGACCAATGTCAGCACCTCAAGGCCATCTGCAGGCGATGTTGGCAGTGGCTGCTCTGTGGGCACAGGCCTCGGCTCAGAACTTTGAAGACTTAAACATTGCATAAATTACGCGAATTAAGATGCTTTACCCATGATTGTTTTGCATTTATTGCCCAGAAACAAATCTTTATGGTGTATAAATGCGAATTAAGATGTGTCTATGTCTTTTTTCATGGTTTGAACCTAAGAATGGCTTTGAAATGACCCATAGACACGGTCTATGATTGATGCAAGAATGAAATCATGACTTTAGCATGATTTAAAGCTCATGCTCCAATAATCGTTAATGATTTTGTAGTGTAACAATGAAAGTTGTTGATGGTTGAATTAAGTATGTTCGTTCAAATGAGCTAAAAGTACTTGAGCAAGTTCAAACAGTAGTGATCAACGATGGTGGCAAGAAAAATCATCAATGATTGTATGTAAATGTGTTACATGCTGTGAATATGATATGAATTCTCATGTGAATTCAAATGTGTATACTATGTACATATTATATGAACACATATAGATATGTACACACAATATGTGTGCTATGTGCATATCAAATACACACCTGCATGGATAAATGTAAAAAATCATGTATGGTGTATTGCAAAGTTTAAGGTAACCCTGGTATCTTTTCTTGAAAGATGGGTGGTTTAGGGGCACGCCCCTGTGTAAATGGACCAAAGCGTTGTTTGCTACATGCTTGGGATTTGGAAAGAGAACTGGTACTCTTTTCTCTTATCACTTTGAGTACTTCTTAAGCAGTTAAAGTCAATATTACAAAAATACAAGCAACTTAAGATACACATGATACATTCACACAATTCTAACTAAACAGATAACCCTATACAGAAATAAGCAAACAGATAAACAAATAGATAAACAAACAAATACATCAGATCAAGTAAGATACACAAAGTGAATGAACATATCAACACACAGTGACGCATTGAGCACACATCAGCACCACCTGAGCTTCCCAAGCATCTCCGACGGCGACCGCGGCTTCGAGCTGAAGCCGGAGCTTGCCCTGAGGCCGTGTGGAGATCTCAACATGTCGTCACAGAACGGCTTTGAACTTTCAGAATTTGAGATCGGATCTTCATCTTTGTGAATCTTTGTTCATCTATGTTAATTTGTGTTAATCTGTTTTATATAATATTTTTTTCCTTTCACTTACTTTTAATTACTTTCACTCATTTGAAATTATTCTAGATGTTAATAGTTGTATGCCGTAGAACCTAGGACGCAGCAAGTAGTGCGTAGTACGTCGTAGGTAAACATGAAGTTTCGGTACGTGCTAGGTAGTGGCCAAGAGGGAGTAGTTGGCAGTACGTAATACGTAATGAATATACAATTTCAAATTATAAGCAACAAGTAAGAAAAAAGAACAGTAATAGGATATACAGCAATAGTAGCCATGCAATTAATAGTGGTGGTGGTGGCGGTGCTGGTGGTGGTGGAAGGAGTGAGCTACAGCAGTAGAAGCAATATGAAGCAATAGAAGCAACAGCAATGACAGGGTAAAAAAAAAGAAATAGTAGCAGCAAGGGGAGTTCCCGTTAAAAACGAAACTGGAGAGGGGTTGAGGCAACACCTGTCCTGATTACAATTCCGTTCTTGTTTTTTCCCCAAATGGCTCATGAGTGGTTCAATGTTATATTGCTGATCTGCCATGCTGCATCTGGTCTTTCACATGGGTCAGAGCCACTCGACCACCCTGCACTTGAATTGTCGCAACAGTCCATGATCTGTCTAAAGATATCTTGCAAAGGATGATAAACAGAACATTTCTTCAGAATTGCCAATCGCAAATCTTAACTTGAAATACTGAACTATCTTTAATCTATGTTTTGCTCACATTCGGACTCACTCACCAATAGCCATGGCGATTAGATCTGGCACCTACCAGGTACCTGGACTAATCATGGTCGAACACAAGGATCAATTGACAACTGATTCTATCCCTGCTTTCAGACTTTGGGTTTGATTTGTTGTTTCCCGAATGTTTCCTTTCTTTTTACTATTCCTTCTCTTCTGTCCTCCCTTCCTTTCTTTGATGTCCTTTCTACCCTTGCTTTTTTCCTTTTTGCCCAAATTTCTGTTCCTTCGTTATTTCCCGGGCACCCGTCACGCGCTTCCGGTATGAATGAAGCACACTATCAAATGATGGGTACAAACGGGGAAGGCAAAATGTGAGAGATGATTCTCCAATATGGGTCAGCATGGTGGCAAACATGAAGCAGCAACTGGACTGTAAGTGCGTACAATTGGGAGAGCCAGAATTAGCTTCCGTAGCACGATGAATCATGATGAACATAGAAAAACAATGCAAACCTTGTAGATTAAAAACACAACTATTCTTGCACCAAGAGGCGGTCGGCAATCGCTGAAGCTTGTGATGTTGTGCTTGTGTGGATTGTTATAAGCTGAGAATACGCACATCAAGCAATCGTAGCCATCATAGTTTTGGGTTTCACATGTTCGTTTACAAGCAACCTATTCCATCCATTAGCATTTCAGGGTTGCAAGAGCCTGTGTACGCTGCCCTTCACTGGGTTGCCGGCAAGGCTGACGATCCTCCAGCCAGATCAGGCATGATGGGAACGTCCTACCATGCAAGACCGGAGCTGATGTGATGCTATTGCAGTTTTCACTTTCTTGGCACAGGCAGGAATGGCTGTTCATCTATCTCTCTATCAATCTATCTATCAATCTATTTATCCTTTCATCTATCTGACAAATTATGCTGGTAATCAAAAAATCGAAGTTGCCACGTGCTGTTCCACCCTCCTGCGGCTACTTTGTGTGTTGGTTGGCTGCTCACCCGCCACAGACCCATGAAATCAGCGGAGTAGGGGCTCCAAGGGGAGGTGCTGACCTGTACCGGCTCCATCATGGGCGCGGGGGGATCTGCCGGCGACCTGCGGGCAAGCACTTAGAAGACACGGGTTCAAACAAAAACCATCTATGAACAGATGTGTATGCTATAGACAGATCCATTATTGCATGCAAGTAAACTATACACATCTTTTTTGAACAGATGTGTATAAACAGATGTGTAATGATGTGTTTACTATAGACACGTCTGTAAAACATATGTGTAAACATCTACAAGCAATTCAACAAAAAACACAAACCATGATACACTGATGCAGCACACAACGAATGCTGAAGCCCATCATCGCTTGGGTTAGACTCTGCCTGGACAGTCTTGGTCACTCTTTGGTAAAACACTCTTGCTGCAATCGCTACCGTTGCTATGACACTCTTGTGACATACTTGGGGTGCAACCGCGGTAAAGCAGTCTTAGCGTCACACTCTTGTGGGAACAGTCTTTTGGGTGACACTCTTGTGTGACAAGTTCCTGAAAAACACAATCTTGGTATGACAATTTTGTAAGGTGGAGCGACATTCTTATGAAACACTCATGGTCTGAAACTCTTGTAAGACGCTCTTAGCATGACACTGTGTAAGACAGACTTGGGGTGACCTCTGGTGAGACACTTCTCGCATGGCACTCTTGGAGCAACACTCTTGATATTACACTTTTTGCTTCTACAAAAGCACACAACACCAGCAGAGCACTCCTACCAAGACACCACCAAAGAAAAACAACCAAAAACGCCACCAAACTCCCAAATTTAAACAAGAATCTTTGCATCCCTTCGCTACGCATTCGGGAAAATTGGGCTTTGCTCTCAGTACGTTCATGAGGAAATGCTTGAAGTATCTTAGAATGCTATGCAATGTGTGCATTCCGAGCATTCTATGCGGCACTTTGAACATCTTTGAACTTTTCTACTTTTACGAATGGGGTACCGCAAGTGGTGGCAACAGATCCATGGCTGTCAGTTTTATCTGGCTGACCCCTGTAGACAACAAAATCACCAAGCACTGCAGCTGTTCTGCAATACGATTCTGGTTGGTGGTTTCAACCCCTATGAAGAATATTAGTCAACCAACCATTGTTAATAACTACTAGGAAAAATGAAAAATGCTTGAAACCACCAACCAGTAATACACCTCTCCTAGTGCTGCGAAACCCCTGACTGCTGCGCTCCCCACGTTGGAGAAGGCATGTCAGTGGGTATTGGCATCTCCTTGGTCGCAAAGGCGGTCCTATGATGAAATGCATTCCCTTCACTAAAAATGCACTCATGATTTGCCATGTCATGCATGTTCCGTTATTTTCCATCATTTTCCATCAATTTCCATAGTTTTCCATGCACTTGCCATGCGTTCTCCTATGTTTATTTCAAAACTTTGGGTCTCATGCCAATTCACTGACAAAGTGCGGATTACACAATCGAGCACGACCATCAACGCAAATTATTCAACAAAATAATAGCAAAACCAAAATCTAACACCATCTAACAATATCAAGCACGTCACTTTCATCAGCAAGGTTCGGGGTGTGCGATATGCCTGCACCCTGGGACAGCAAAATTGCTAAAGAAACACTTCCAACATGTTCGTAACTTGTCCCATTCACATGACTCTGCAGTACTGATTGGTAGAACAGTTCAGATGGTTCCAACAGTATTGCCCCGTTGATGTCCGTGTCTTACCCGCACATGGGTGGTCGACAAGGTCTTCTTGACCCAGCAAACAGTCACCATCATAAGATCAGTTGAGTACGGCAGGAGATCTCCTTGCAGAAGCACAGTTCATACAGTTCAATGTGCCATCCCAATTTGGAGGATACTTGGTGAGTTGACACAGGCCTGCCAACAAAAATGCATAAACTGCTTAGATACGACGAACATCAAACATACATAAGATGCCTACGAATCATAAATTAGAGACTCTTCTAGATTCTTCAGCAATGCTTCATCTTCAATAGTTTATGATGCCGATGTTCAGAAAAAAAAAAAAACATCTGAAGGCGGACACATGTCAAAGCCGTTAGGTACCCGTTGGCGGACAACACAAATGAGAAACAATGAGGACACATCTCAACCAGTTGAAAGTTGAGACAACAAAGGCATTGAAGATACGAAACATCTCAACTCATCAAGTGGCTATGGGTCAAAGCCCTTGGTCCCCCTGGTTCCCCTATCATTAACCAGCTCGTTTTCCCTATATGTTTGCTGGTGAAGTCATCCCCCATGAAATTGGTTGGTGAACTGCTTGACCCGGTCGCTCGCCCAGTCTCCGTAGGGGACGGCAAAGCAAAGGCACCTCGGCGGCGGCATCGCTGCGGCAGGGGTGATCCGCTTGGTGATCCCCAGCTGGCGATTGGTCCGATGGGCGCCATGATGGGCTTCCAGAACGCCTTGGGGTTCCCCAGGTCTTTGCAAAAACATGGCTTATGTTAAGTTATTTGTAAAACATATACAGATTCATCAATTATACTTTATATATTATGTGAAACTGTATATGTATATACATGTCTATATTTATCACATTTCTCAATCGCGCACTAACCACTTCAACGATCGGACGGGTCAGTCTAAGTCCTGCTGGAATGGCAACAGCCATCGATCTGTCTTTTGGCTGCAGATGTTTGTGATGGCACTTTCTGACACTCCCATGATCTCGCACGTCAACCGTGTGACTCAAGAGGCCAAAATAATTCATTCGCGTCACTGAAACACAACCAAACCTTGTTGAGATTCTTGGGAAACCGAGAACTCATGGAGCCCCGTCCCAACCCACAACGGGATAATTCGCAGACCAAATGGGGTGTTCTCATGGTCCTTGAGCCATAGTCATTACGGTTTTCCCATGTTTCCCCCGTTTTCCCCACAGTTGCAATGTGTTTCCACAGCTTGTCTTTCTCGATTTTGCCGCGTTCGAACCACGTTCGGGTCATAGCTATCTCTCCAAACTGAGCTCCAAACTGTCCACCATCTCGGCCGATTGCCTGGAGTGAGGGAAGTTGCTACCGTTGCCGTCGACCATGCTTGGCGGAGAACTCGATGCCATTGACTCGTTGCATTGCAATTCTATCAATGTAACATATCTAAAATCAGTTGCAACTCTCTCCCATGATAGTAACTCGAAATCCTCTCCAGGATTCACCACGTAGATTAGCAAACTTGACAAGCGACTTAGTTTAGTAGCATAGTATCCCAGAAAAAACAATTTTGCTTGTGCTCATGAACTGCCATGCTTGAAAAACAACCAATTTCTTTCATTCAAACATCCAATTTGCTTATTTTTTGTTGCCTTCTCGCCCACTATCGGACACTGAGCCAAACAAAACCCATGACGCATCATCAGGAAAGTTATGTAATTCAGGGTATTTTCTGCCAGAGAATTTCCACACAAAACAAAACTCACTACAACATATAGAAAACAATAATGAGAACATGAAGAGAACCAGGAATGAAAAAGGTTACCATTCCAACAAACACCTTGATTCACGCGCTGAAACTATCCATAAAAGCAAAAAAACCGAAACCCTGCCCAAAGATGAGTGCAGTTTGGTGAAATGGTAGCGTTTGTAGGGTTGATGCCGCGCCACCGGTTCGCGGTTCACTGGACAAACAAATGAAATGCGCAAATTTCACCATGGGTGAACAATCTACACTTCAGCCCATGGCAAGGAACCAACATGACGCAAGGAACTTGAGAGCATGGGGAACCAAAAATGATTCTGATTTATGCCAAAGAAATCGAAAGTATATGCTGGGCGTGGACTGCAGGCAATCTTTATCTCTCGTTAGAATTTTCTCGATTCGGATGCCTGGAATGCAAGGGCCAGCAAATCTATGTGTGCGCTGCAAATAGCACCAACTTCGATAGCTAATGAGGTGTATACGTCATATTATCTATGAGCTAGATATATTGTAAGATTCCATAGGGTATATATATATGTTTATGTTGAAAGGTATCATTGGTATCATTATATAGTGTTGGTGCTGTTGTGTTGGTTTCGGCATGCAGCAGTATGCACATCAACCCTCGAGGCCTCTCAGCATCCATCTGTGGCATCTCCGTAGGTGATTTGGCCACATCTGGCGATGGACATCGATGGACCAAGCATCAATCTGTGGTTGTACACATCGTGATCTAAATGTCAATACATCTACCCATAGATAAACAAATATGTAGACAACTTATATCACCTTGTAAATGCATAAATAGACACACATCAATATCTATAATAGATACATACCGGAGTGGTGTCAAAAACAACCCAACTATATCCAATCATGATGTTGGTGCAAATCACGTCTGTGAGTGAACCCCCGTGCTGCTTGGGGATTATTTGTTATCGGCATTGGATGAGTTATTTTCATCACTATCACTATCACTTCTACTAGGCGCCACTCAGGTTAAATCACCTAATGTCACCCACACGCATTGTGACACCGCAAGTGCGTACAGTCACACATGCCCGCAGAAAGTGGCGCGCATCTTGTCAAAACCGCTTGAGGACACCTTTATGCAGCACGTTTTTTTCGTAACATCTCCTTTCTTCTAGAGTTCCAAAATTGTATGCAAACACCGCATTGAAACCGATCTTTTTCATCATCCTGTGTCGCTCTTACCACCATGGGACACCAATAGCACTGGATGTGTTGACCTGACAGTCTCGCAACCAAAACACTATTGGACACAGGTCGAACACGATGTCCTCCCTTCATCCATGTTTGTTGTTGTGTGTTCTGCCTTCATCTTCTGTGCCTCCAACGCCCCTTTCATCAAATCAGAAGACTCCTTGCTTTTGATAGAAACAACCATTGCATATTTATTTCATACATCAATGGCAATCAAGTCTGCTCTAAGTCTTGGTGTGGATTCTGCATCATTCTTAGAGAAACTATTCGGCATGTTTTTTTATCATAGGTGCTACAAAGGAATTACATTCACGCGGCTTCTGCTATCTCAACATTCTTACAAAATAACTTCTTCAACATCAGCCATGGTGATGGCTTTATCTTGTCTTGCATCCGTCAGGGCAAAGAACAAAACAAAGGGAGACAAGTACAAGCATTGTACATCTGAAACATAAAAATCAAAGTAAAAACAACAAATATTGCAACTATGCAAAACATATACGCATAGTGCATTGTGCATGGATATAATTGCTGTCCACAAACATTTCCATATTTTTCCATATACTGTATTTCCATATTCTTCCATATGGCTGCGGGTCAAAACCCGGCACCCCTGGTTCCCCATCATTAACCATTGTTTTCCCATTACGATTGTTGGTGAACTTATCCCCCCTTATTGTTGGCTATTATTGAGCCATAGCCATATGTTTTCCCTACTTGTCCATATGTTTTCCATGTTTGTTCCGTATTTTTCCATATTTTTCCCGCATTTTTCCTATATTTCGATATGTTTCGATATGTTCCCCACCTGCCAGGTGAGGGTTGTTAGATTTTATGTTATTTGCCTCCTCCTCTCCTCCTCTCCTGATCTCCTCCTCTCCTCGCCTCCTCGCCTCCTCCTCGCCTCCTCCTCGCTGGACCTCAACCACGACCATCCACTCCCAGTGTTCCCTGCCGGACCTCAAACACGATGATTACTCCCCACTATTCCCTTCCGGACCTCAACCACGACCATCCACGCCCAGTGTTCCTTGCCGGACCTCAACCACGATGATCACTCTCCAGTGTTCCCTGCCGGACCTCAACCACGACCATCCACGCCCGCTGTTCCCTGCCGGACCTCAACCACGATCATCCACGCCTAGTGTTCCCTGCCGGACCTCAACTCCCCTGTCAAAGCTATGCCAGATAGAATGCCAAAAGCTATGCCAGCTACACTGCCAAAAGCTATCCCAGCTACACTGCCAAAAGCTATGCCAAATAGAATGCCAGAAGCTATGCCAGATAGAATGCCAAAACCTATGCCAGATAGAATGCCAAAAACTCTGCCAGATAGAACGCCAAAAGCTATGCCAAAAAAAATGTCAGAAGCTATGCCAGATAGAATCCCAAAAACTCTGCCAGATAGAATGCCAAAAGCTATGCCAGATACACTGCCAAAAGCTATCCCAGCTACACTGCCAAAAGCCATGCCAAATAGAATGCCAGAAGCTATGCCAGATAGAATGCCAAAACCTATGCCAGATAGAATGCCAAAAACTCTGCCAGATACACTGCCAAAAGCTATGCCAAAAAGAATGTCAGAAGCTATGCCAGATAAAATGCCAAAAGCTATGCCAGATACACTGCCAAAAGCTATGCCGGCTACACTGCCAAAAACTATGCCAGATAGAATGCCAAAAGCTATGCCAGATACAATGCCAAAAGCTATGCCAGATAGAATGCCGAAAGCTATGCCAGAAAGAATGTCAAAAGCTATGCCAGATAGACTTGTGTCAGATTTGCATGTGATGGTGGGTATCACACGAAGCAAAATATCCCCCCTTCTTGTTGGTTCTTATTGACCCATCGCCATATATTTTCCCTACTCGTCCATATGTTTTGCATATGTGTTCTGTATTTCTCCCTATATTTCCATATGTTTCATTATTTTTTACCTATTTGTCCCCTACTATGGTTGGTTATCATCTCCTACTATTACCCATTTACCAATTTTTGTCAACCATATGTTTCCATATGGTTCATTCTCAAAATAGGGACACCCAAATCGTCCATGATTCACCATTTGTAAGAATCAACCAACCACTTTTGGGTGTCCCAAATTTGTATTTTGAGAAACACATTGAGAATAAATCACCATTTGTAATAATAAACCATTTGAGAAACCTGCGTATCTTCTCCCATGGTTTCTATCTTTTCTCGGCATGGGTCTCAGCCGCCACCCGTCGCGCAGCCTGCAGCAGCTGGATCGCGCTCGGTGCCCTGGCGACGGGTGAAATCTTGGTTGAGCGGCGCCAGCGGCCGTTGGTAAATCCTAAAAAGTAGTAGGTTTATTGGGTTTATTAGCTATGATAAACTAGTAGTTACCAACGAAATGGTTTTCAGGATGATCAACTAGTAGTTGTTTATTAGGTTCATGACGAGCAACTAGTAATTATCAACTAAACCTAGTAGCTTTTTATGATGATCAATGATATCAATCCAGGGGGTTATGAAAACAATTTTCAAATTTACACATGATGATCAATGATCATAGAAAGGATTGTAGATGATTCATCAACAAACCTACAGCAGCTGCTCTTTTTGGCTTATAGATGATCAAAAGAAGTTTGGAAGCAAAGTTCCGTGTTACGAACATTTACAACGACTCAAAATACGGTAAAAAAAGCATTGAGAGTTAAAGCATTGAGAGTTAAAGCAATGGAAGTTGAAGCATTGAGAGTTACAGCAATGGAAGTTGAAGCAATGGATGTTAAAGCAATGAAAGTTAAAGCAAGGGAAGCTAAAGCAATGGAAGTTGAAGCAATGGAAGTTAAAGCAATGGAAGTTAAAGCAATGGAAGTTAAAGCAATGGAAGTTAAAGCAATGGAAGTTAAAGCAACGGAAGTTAAAGCAATGGAAGTTAAAGCAATGGAAGTTAAAGCAATGGAAGTTAAAGCAACGGAAGTTAAAGCAAGGGAAGCTAAAGCAATGGAAGTTGAAGCAATGGAATTCAATGGAAGTTAAAGCAATGGAAGTTAAAGCAATGGAAGTTAAAGCAATGGAAGTTAAAGCAATGGAAGTTAAAGCAACGGAAGTTAAAGCAAGGGAAGCTAAAGCAATGGAAGTTGAAGCAATGGAATTCAATGGAAGTTAAAGCAATGGAAGTTAAAGCAATGGAAGTTAAAGCAATGGAAGTTAAAGCATTGAGAGTTAAAGCATTGAGAGTTGAAGCAATGGAAGTTAAAGCAATGGAAGTTAAAGCAAGGGAAGCTAAAGCAATGGAAGTTGAAGCAATGGAAGTTAAAGCAATGGAAGTTAAAGCAATGGAAGTTAAAGCAATGGAAGTTAAAGCAACGGAAGTTAAAGCATTGACAGTTACAGCAATGGAAGTTGAAGCAATGGAAGTTAAAGCACTGAGAGTTAAAGTCTCGAGAGTTACAGCAATGAGAGTGATAGCCAGGGAAATTCAAGTCACCTGCGCTGAAGCAATGAGAGTTCAAGTGACGATCTGTATGACTGCTGTCACTTTCTGAAATTGACAAGTTGAAAAATGAAGGACGTCTCGCACGAAAGCTTCGTTTTGGACACTATCTCTCTGACTGTTGTCACTTTTTGAAGTTGACAAATTGAAAAAGTGAAGGAAGTCTCGCGCGACAGCTTCGGTAAGGCCACGATCTCTATGACAGTTGTCACTTTTTGAAGTTGACAAGTTGAAAAATGAAGGAGGCCTCGCACGACAGCTTCGTGCCTACGACGATCTCTATGACTGCTGTCACTTTCTGAAGTTGACAAGTTGAAAAATGAAGGACGTCTCGCACGACAGCTTCGGTAAGGCCACGATCTCTCTGACTGTTGTCACTTTTGGAAGTTGACAAGTTAAAAAATGAAGGAGGTCTTGCACGACAGCTTCGGTAAGGCCACGATCTCTGTGACTGTTGTCACTTTTTCAAATTGACAAGTTGAAAAATGGAGGCTGTCTCGCACGACAGCTTCGTGCCGGCCACGATTTTTGTGACTGTTGTCACTTTTGGAAATTGACAAGTTGAAAAATGGAGGAAGTTTTGCACGAAACCTTCGTTTTGGACATGATCTCTGTGACGTTGTCACTTTGTCAAATTGACAAGTTGAAAAATGGAGGAAGTCTCGCACGACAGCTTCGGTAAGGCCACGGTCTCTCTGACTGTTGTCACTTTTGGAAGTTGACAAATTGAAAAATGAAGGAGGCCTCGCACGACAGCTTCGTGCCGGCCACGATCTCTGTGACTGTTGTCACTTTCTGAAGTTGACAAGTTGAAAAATGGAGGAGGTCTCGCACGACAGCTTCGTTTTTGAATTCGTCGACGTGCAAAATGTGAGGAAGCCTCGCTTGAAAGCTTCGTTTTGTAAAATTTGGGTAGATAGCCGGCTCGCGAAATGTTGTGTTTTGCAACGCAAAGTGCGCTGCTCCGACGTTGACAGTAAGCTCCGCGAAACGGCGGGTTCAGCTCTGGCGCGGGCTTGCCGCGGGCTGGTCTCGGGCGGGGGTCGTGTGACTGTCGTCAAAAATTGATGTTTGGCATCCGTTGACAAATTGAAAAATGAAGGACGTCTCGCACGACAGCTTCGGTAAGGCCACGATCTCTCTGACTGTTGTCACTTTTTGAAATTGACAAATTGGAAAATGAAGGAAGTCTCGCACGACAGCGTCGATCTTTGTGACTGTTGTCACTTTTTGAAGTTGACAAATTGAAAAATGAAGGACGTCTCGCACGACAGCTTCGGTAAGGCCACGATCTCTCTGACTGTTGTCACTTTTGGAAGTTGACAAGTTAAAAAATGAAGGAGGTCTTGCACGACAGCTTCGGTAAGGCCACGATCTCTGTGACTGTTGTCACTTTCTGAAATTGACAAATTGAAAAACGAAGGAGGCCTCGCACGACAGCTTCGTGCCGGCCACGATCTCTGTGACTGTTGTCGCTTTTTCAAGTTGACAAATTGAAAAAGTGAAGGAAGTCTCGCACGACAGCTTCGGTAAGGCCACGATCTCTCTGACTGTTGTCACTTTTGGAAGTTGACAAATTGAAAAATGAAGGACGTCTCGCACGACAGCTTCGTGCCGGCCACGATCTCTGTGACTGTTGTCACTTTT
>VSDK01023712.1:39031-75735 GCA_009767595.1 Symbiodinium kawagutii
GTTGTGCTGTTTCTGGTCTTCTTCTTGTTGTTGTTGTTGTTGTTGTTGTTGTTGTTGTTGTTGTTGTTGTTGTTGTTTGCGCTGCGACATTATAGGCAGTTGATGGCTCCGAAAATTATAGGCACGATTGTTTTCAATTTATAGGCCAATAACTTTGGAAACTTCCGCCCCCGGCTTGCCCGGGTACTACTGGTAATAAGTATGAATTAATAGGAATTGCAAACAAGATGAACCTGCTGACTTTCAATATCTTTCAATAAGAATTTTCACAAACCAAGCAATGAGTGTACTCCGTCATGAATTGAAATAACCACTTGCATGATCTTCAACTTGCTTCTATATTTCTCAGCAAAATACAAAATCCACATGAGACAGCAAATGTTATGACACATAAACTCAACACTCCCCGAGATGAACAAAGTGGTGACGCAATCATCACCATCCACCTGTGCCCGAGCAGTGGCTGCAGTCAATCGTTCTGCCTGGGCGGAGTGTTGGACAAACATTTTGAAAACAGCATGTATATGTAAACACAACTATAATAGGGGTTTCTAATCGTTCACTGGGTCTATTATCATTAATAGTGGTAAAGGACCGGGGATGATGATTGCCGTAACATCAATGGTGAAGCAACTACTGGTTGGTGGTTGAACCACCCCTATGAAAAATACTATTTAACTAAACCATTTGTTGATGATTACTAGGGAAAATAGAAAATGCTTAAAACCACCAACCAGTAGGTATATATACTATATGTATATATATATATATACACGTACATATGCGTAAATCCACAAATGTATATATATATATAAATATATCATATCTTAGTTCGTGTTGAATAGATTAATTATGTGCATGCATACTGTACGAATTAAACATATCACACCATATGTGAATATAATATATAATATATATAGATATAGATATATAATGTGATATGCCGTAATATCATATCTACATGAGATATTCCTCTGTCAACCATTCAACCAAGGTGTTGAGCACATGTTTGCCAAAATTGCCACCTAGGGTGGCGCAGGCTTGACCAAATCAATACAAGTGGTCCATTCACTGAACCATCGTCAATTTGTAGCTTGTCAAGGGACGAGTGGATATCAGCGTCCAGCAAAAGGCACCGGATCGAACTTTGAAAAAGATTTACTCCGTTTTGCCAGTGATTCGTGCCGTGATTGCTTCCATTAGCAAGGGCATGCTGGTTGCCAAAATGGAAACAACCATTGTATCCCATACACTGAGGTTACTGCTGGTGAACAGTTGCTACCAGTTGCTACCATTACTGCTGGTGAACAGGTTGCCAAAATGATACTGGCAGGTCCATTGTATCTGTAGCAACTGTTCACCAGCAGAAACCTGGGTCGTACAGGTGCTGCACTCGAGAGTTCCCGCAAAGCAAACCACCGCCAAGAGATGCGGAACCATACCGAACACTACGAATAGATGTCGTAGCACCATAAGTCATTATACATGCTATAGATATAAATATATCTATATAAAAATAGATATATAGATATATATGAATAAATATATATATATATAAATATAATTATGCTGTATATTCAACATGATACATATGTCACATGTGCATGTGTATATAGTGGTTTCTCAAAATAGATGTGCCCCCAAAATCATCCCATGTCAATCAATGATGGGAGAAGCCCCCAAATGGTTGGCGGTTGTCCAAATCAGATGTGCTCAACAAACAAATACACCGTCTGTTTATCCATAAAAAAACAGCTGATATCCGAAAGTGCTATCTCTTGCATGTGGCGGTTTCTCAAAAGAGGGAACCCCTTAAAATTGTAGGTTGATTTCTACAAATGCTTGATATGCTGGGTGATTTGGGGTATAAGTATACCAGTAGTATACCTATGTTATGATATATGAACCAATTGGATAATAGATGATACGTTTGGATGTATTATACCTATGATATATCAACCATTTGGATTCTAATGAACGCTATATGTGGTTCTTTCGTTCAGGGGGGGTAGCCATTCACTTGGGGTAGCCCTATGCCTGACTGGTTCGAGTCGTCACCACGACGTCCGTCCGATACTGGGAACTCCCAACGAAGGGCAACTCCGGTGGCGCCTAGGCGAAGCTGCAAGCTTCGACAGCGCTAGATATGACGGGCGAGCTGGCGAGGGTCGAGCAGTTGACCAACCAACGCTCATGGGGGATAATAACCAACAATAATAGTGGGAAAACAATGGTTAATGATAGGGGTACCTAGGGTACAGGGTTCTGACCCATGGCCACATGGACGAATTAGTTTCAATGACAATAATAGCTTGATAATAACCAACAATGGGGGATAATAATAAGGAAAACAATGGTTAATGAATGTTAATGATAGAGGAACCAGGGGTACGGGGTGAATTGACCCACAGCCATATGGCTATGTGCCAAGCCGTTGGGTAACCAATGAGCCCCATCAAAAAATCATCATTTTACTAGGAAACCATGGGTTTTGTACCGCTATTTTGGCACATACCCATATAATACAGAACATAAACAAAAAATGACAAAAAAAGGCTTAACATGACCTTAATTGCTTACTTTTTAACTGTTTTAGTTTCGTTTTGTATGCTTGTTCTATCTGTAAACATTCAATACTCAATGTTTATGTATGTCTTTGTAAAATATGATGGAATTTCTACGGCGAATCACAGGGTGAGTAGTTCGTGCTTTTTGCTACACTGAGGTCTACCAAACAAATGCGTACAAATGGCACAGCCAATGATGTTTGATAATTGTTCATTAACAATACTTCACGGTAAGGAGCCACTGATTCATATGATTCATTGTCAACAAATAAGCCGGCTGATGGCTGTGCCTTTGCTCTAGAAAACCATGCAGCAATGCTCTATGTTTGGTGACGAAATGCATCTGTGCAATTCGCCAGAAAAAAAGAAAAACAAAGAAAACAATGTGAAGAGACCATCACAAGTTGATGCTGGCTTTTGAATCATTCCTCCAAGCTCGTATGATATTGTATGTTCAAGAAGGCCTTGTCATGGCTCCAATGACTCGAATTAGAATATGCCTTTGCTTCTTTTGCAACGTGTCCGGAGAGATCAAACTCACACTATCCATCACTGTCACTGACTTTAACCTATCAGTGACCCTGTCTGAGGGATAACCTCGCACTAGTGAGCTACACAAGGTGCTGTAGAGCCTTGCAATGACAGGATTCAATGAATCACCTGGTTTTTTACTAGGTATGCGAGCACTGAACACATTCAAAACTCCAGCGCATCATTGCTGAGTCCACATTTGTCCTCGTAAACAAACGCCAGGTTCAGATTGTCTGGTGTCTGCCTTAAATGGTTGTTTAAAACTTTGAATGTACTGCCCACTGAGACGTGCAGCCTACGTGCACACTTGCTTTCTCGTTGTTTTGTGTCAGTGAGTCTTGGTAAATCACAGAATGGTTCCAAAGTCTCGAAATCCTGACAGGAACTGCGTTGGAGCCCCCTTCCACTCCATAGATGTGGTCTAAAGACTCTGAGGAAGAGCATCATATCAAGGAC
This sequence comes from Symbiodinium kawagutii, assembly GCA_009767595.1. Classification (NCBI taxonomy): domain Eukaryota; class Dinophyceae; order Suessiales; family Symbiodiniaceae; genus Symbiodinium; species Symbiodinium kawagutii. The sequence goes on from VSDK01023712.1 coordinate 42,586, forward strand.
TCCTCCAATCCCGGGAGGAACATGTCATGATTCATCTGTCAATTTCTTTACCCGCAGGAATCAACAGAGTTCAGCGTAGTGGCAATGTAGACTGTGCAAATAGACTACCGTACCTAGTTCATGGTTGTATTTCCCATGCTCATTGACTAATACACTGGCGGTTTGTCGCGTTGCAGCACATGTAGTTTGACATAATCCTTGAGTGATTGATCTTGCTCTCACAATTCCTGTACTTGGTCGCTCGCCTGGTCGGTTACTCACACATTATACTGGGTTTGGAGGGAGCGATTTGAGGCCAGGGGTATCCCTATGGCCCTTTAAACGGGGAGCGATTTGGAGCTACCAGGAGTGGCCTAACCAAATGGTAGTATTTTGCTGGAATTCATCCATTGGATACTGATGGATATTGTTGTTTATGTTTTTGTAACAGTACTATATAATATGGATATCTTGTTATGTGTTTCGTGTTCCTTTGGATCATTGATGCATGTTGTTGCTGTTGGTCAACAACCACACCGTCGGTGAGATACTATCCGTCATAAGAAACCAAAAATAAAACATGTTGAAACTGCTGGATCCTCAGTTCCGCCACAAAATCCACTGCCTGGGCAACCGAACCTCCCGGGTCTGCGTCGGCAGTGTGACCGCTGGGGAATGCCTTGGTAGCGAAGACTCGATGGCTCTGCCCAAGGATTGTTTTGGAAGTTGCTTGGGCATGGCCAGCGAGTTTTTTTTTCGATTTGTTGAAGTTTTTTTTTGATTGTTCTTTCCTTTTTTTTGTTTTTGTTTTGAGTGTTCAGCGATGTAACTAAAGTATATAAGAAATGTTGAATGTTTAATGCAATGCAACCATTTTTTAAAACCCTCTCATACCTCTACTACCCTACCTGTAATGACATGTTTGATTGAAATTGGTTCAAACCCTCTCATACCTACGCCAAAGGGGCATCAGCTTCCCGCAGCTTCAGCAGTTTCTTTGAAGAGGGCCCGCAATTTCTGACAACAAACGCCCTTCAAAGAAAACTTAGCATATAACAACTTGACAAGGAAACCCCAGCCACACTTTGCAAGCTAAGAAGTACATACAGATACCTTGTGTTGCCAAGTAAGTTGACAAGTTACAAAAAGTGATAAGTTGAGCTTTTGACAAGTTGAGAAGAACCTTTTGACAAACAAGTTGCATAGACTGCAGGGAAGTAGAAACATGCAGGGAAACATGTTGTAAGGAACATGCAAGGAACATGCAATGCAAAGCAATGTAACGCAAAGCAATGCAAAGCAAGGCCCAGCAAGGTAACGCAAAGCAATGCAATGCAAAGCAATGCAACGCAATGCAACGCAAAGCTGAAACATGCAAGTCAATGTAACGCACTGCAACAATAAGCAAAATGGAGACATCCATGAGAAGTATATCAACCAAGACATGCGAGGAAAACCAGTCCTTCTGTGAAAGGCCCTTCGCCCAGCCTCTTCTGAATCAGTTCTGCAAAATCGAATGATTCAGTCCATGATAGCCCACAATATTCCAGTTTAGAGCTGAACCAGTTCATACACGAAGGAACAATTGCCGAAGGGCACTGACTCACAAGTTCTTCAATGTTCTTCATACTTAGTTTCTCTTCCTTTCTCTTCCTGTCTCTTCCTCAGAAGCTTCAAGTCCTTGTGAATTCCAAGGTGTCACCATGAGCCCCCAGGTGCAGCCATTCGCAGCGACTCAGTGGGCAAAAGCACCATGGTGGGCACTGTGGCCTCGCCATGAACGGTTGTGGATGAAGGGGTTGACAACTACCAGATCAGCACGCAGTCAGAATCACATGCAATGGGCAGTGAATGGTGAAAATTGGCAAAAATGGTCAATAAACGGCTGTGGGTCAATATTAATTAACCAATCACTGGGGGATAACCACCAATAAAATGCAATCAATCATAGGCATCAATCTCTGCATCTATGCATCTATGCTCTGACAGAAACCGCTCCAGAATTTAAATGCTTCACCGCTGGCCAGAACAACATCCGTGTTCTTCGAATCAGTTTTTCGCAAATGAAGAGATGATTTCGCGGAGCAAATTCCCACAGGAGATGTACAACCATAAGAACTCAATACAATATACTTCGCCCAGGGTTCGCCAGTTGGAAGAAGCTTGTGGATGTTGACGCACCATATGCTTTGGCAATGACGGCAGGGATAGGGAAATTGCTTGTGGCGCATCCCTCCAAGGTTGCACACCAAATAAGACAATCAAGATCATACGAACCCAGGTTGAAGCTAAACCCCTGGTTGATTAACAGAACGGTCCCTCGTCGGGTTGTATTTTTTCAAAAAAACATCATAAAACACCGAAAATTACAGAGTTTTCTTTCAAAACAATGGCTAAAACCCTGGTAAAACAGCAAAAAATCACATCTGCTGGGATTAGTAGGCACGGTGATTTCTAATCACGGTTAACCCTATGAGCTACGATTATGCAGTAGAAGTATCATTCTTATATGGTTAATGATGGTATATTGAGATTGGAATTCTGGCATTGGTACTATAATACCATGCTTTCAAAGTGTTGACCATCACTGCAGAACACCAATATGATCAGCCAATGATTGATGATGGTTGTTTGATTAAATTGTATGATCCTTTGATTCAGAATAGCTGCCATTTCCATCCATTTCTTGTGTTGAGGTAAAGAAATAGCAATCATTCTTGCGTGTGTGATAGTAGCGTTGATGTGTAGCATTATTATATAATTATGCTCAATTAAAAAACTAGTAGTGTTTGATCGATATCACCAGTATTGACCATATAATCATGATATTGATGTTTAATTCTATATGGTTTATAAAGATCAATATGGATGAGCAGCTTAGCAACAAAGTTGAAGTACAGCATTTGGTCTACGTTCCAAATGTATTTTGCTTGTTGCTCACCTGATGCCACCAAATCTGCACAGGCATCAAAAAAACACCAAAAAAATCAAACCACTATCCTGACCAAACCTGCACAGGCATCAAAAAAACAAAAAAACAAAATCTCAGCAACTATACCCAGAGTCTAGTGAGTCCTGGCCCCATAGATTGGGAAGTTTTGTTTTTTGGGGTTTTTTTGACGCCTGTCAGTGTTTGGCGCTTGTCAGTGTGTGGCACCCGTCAGGCTAAAATTGTAAATAAAGAATTGAATATCATCAGGGTTTCAGAGCCCTCACGCGCATAAAACCCTATAATTTACAATGTTTTCTAATCATTTCTATCAAGCATTCACAGCCTCAGGAGGGACCGCTCTCTTGATTAATAGGGGGTATCCCTCAAAAGCCTTGGTTTCCCATTAAATTGGTAACCCCCCAATTAATAAACCTGGGGTTTTTAATCCCGGGTAGACATTACATAGAAACTGATTGATCCAACTACAGCATTACTGATTGATGGTTGGGTGATCCTACTGACTTGTTACCCACTGGGAATCCTCCAGGAACCGAACTGCTGGACTGTCGATTTCCCCAGTTGGACGGGTTCCGTTCCGCGCGGAACTGTAAGCGTTCGTTCCGAAGCTTTTGAAAGGAGGGATTTCATCTCATGATTTCATCCTGATATTTTCAATAGTTTTGGGGGAATGTGTCCCAACAAGCATACTAAGTTATGTGGTTAGTTGTTTGCTATGACGCGCACGCAAATGTATTTATATTTATGTATGCACAGAGATCTTTCTATGCGCCACTTCTGAACTGAAACATGGAAACGGGATGCGGTACCTAACACTTGCACCCCTATAGCCACTGGCCACTGGGATTAAAGTCGGATTCGGGCGGAGATCCGACAAGTTCCACGCATGACCATCTAGAGCAATTGACCGTCAGCGTGCATCTCAGAACTCCAAAAGGAAAAAACGGAAAATCTTCAAAACATCTAGGAGTAAAGAATCATTGAGGGTAACCCGGAAACCATTTAAGCTCATCAGCATAAGTCTCATAGTTGACCTCGTCTGAGTCGCTTATGTAAGTCCGTTTGAATTAGTTGTAATCTCCCGAATATCCAGGCGGGCTGGATTCGGATTCCATGTAGTCCCACTTAGTGCACCTATGCGAGAATGGTGTGGAAGAAAACAATTAATTCATGAAGCGATTCAAAAGCACAAATGTTACAATAGCAAAACTATCCAGCAAATACAGTCCCAGTTCGCATCACTATGACTGGACGCCAACGCAAACATTATTGCCCGACATGGAGAAGGCGATCCACACTGTTCGGTGGCTGGTGCATCCTTAGCACGCGCTGCTTGAAAACATCCTCGAAAATGAATACCTTTCAGCACTCGACTAGGTTCTCATTCGTCTGAAGATGTCTGAAATGTCACCGGTGCACATTGAGATGTCTGATTGTTACTGTTTGTACTTGCCAACAAACAGGTTGATTCATCACATTCCCAAGGATACATCCGTATATTCCATGATTCGGTGTACCTAATTAATACTGCTTGCATTGTTTATCTTTGATATCTAATGTACTCATCACAACAACCAGATGAACATGGTTTTGACCCACAGCCACACACACACGTATCACTCATAATGTTTATGACTGGCTCGGTCACAGCCTGTAGTTGCACCATTCCGCTGTCACCATTCAGAAACTGCCTTGGCTGGGTCGCACCTCTCCCACTGGTGAAATTGGAGATGGTAATTCAGTAGGCACCTGAAAATTCCACAAAGGTCTTGCATGAATCGCAAGATGAAGGCGCCAAGTAACGCCGCTATATGGTGAAGGATTTGAATTGTTTGGGGCATTTTGCCCTGTACTTTTTTCTTGCACAACATGTGATTTGTTCGCCAAGGATCTGAATTTGGATGTTTCCACAGTGGCGTGCATGGTTGATAGACAGTGATCGATTTCTGCAACATTACCACCGCATGTGTGATGCAGCATTTCATACTGCGCGTTTCCTTGAAACTTATGGAATTAGAATTTTGGACCTGTCTGCCAACCTGGGCAATGCGCTTCTATTTTGCTCAATATATACTTGATTTCCACACAGCCTGACTAAAATGTTTTCAAATTCATTGTCACAATTCTTGCTTCCATCAATGGTCATTCACCTCCACTTTTATGTCCTCTCACGATTGGATATCAAGAGTATTGCTTCGCGCCTCTGTTTATTATTTGGTATCTTGGGAAGAGATGTACAGCTGATTAATTCATCATTGTATCACATCTGGCATCTTAGAGTTGGCCATGTCCGGCCGTGAATCGTTCTAAATGAATGTGCTTTCAGAGGATGCCTTACAAAGGATTGGCTGGATCATTGTTGTCAGATTCCATGTTCAAAACAATTTTTGCAAGCTTGCCTTGGATTGTATTTACTGGTCCATCAAATACTGGAACACATAGGCGCAATAAAGTTCTGACGCGTGTGATTCCTATTTTTGCGCTTGATACGTTAACAGATCTTGCAGGTAAGTCGGCGTTGGGCCCTTAGGCCCCCAACCGCGACACTTGGCGAATCCACAGGAGCACTGCTATCCCCCCTGCCTGCGCACAAGGCAAAAGGGCATCCAAAGAAGAAAACTACGAACCAACATGTAGTGGAGTGTGATGAGTTCCAAACAAAAACATGGAAACATGAACCATGCCTGAAAATTGCGATGCAAATATTGATAAAACAACACTATGTGTCGGGTGTGGCAGTCCGGATTGTTGTGGTTTCAGCTCGCCTCGCCCATACAACACCTCCTGCTAAAGTACGAAAAACATATTAAAACCAAACATATCATAATGAACACCGGAGATATACTGTTGAGCAAATCCTTGTAGCATTGTCATCCTTAGGAAGCTGTCCATCAAATGCGCAAAAGTGATAGAGGGGCCTGGCGATTCCCTAGGACCAAATTTGGAGACACTGGGCAACTTCCGGTAATCCACCAAATGCATTAAACACTTCTCACAACCAAATTCTACACAAGCAGTATTGTAAACGATTCCTCCGCTCTTTCACAAATTTGATTTGCGATTGTAATATAAATTAAACAATTTTGGATTCCGCTGTATTGTAAATCACAAAAATATACCTTGTTGCCATACAGTTTTGGAACGTCACGCAGTCATGCATGCCTTTTCTTTCCCCGAAGAGAAGCAATCTCCAACGCCACAATGCACCATCTTCAATGAACCCTTCCAGCTCTGTTTTGCCGCCAATTTTTCATGATGTTATCAGTGATACGCCGCTGATATGTCAAGCTGCCAAACTACATTGGTAGCAAGTTGGCCAGAAAAATATCAGCAAGTCAACACAGAGCCTGAGGACACAAGTGCAGAAGACATCAAGGCGGGCTCCGGAGCAACCTGGCTCAATGGAACATGCGTCACAGCCGTGGACTTGACTAAGACAAAAAGTCTACACAGGTCGAGGTACTGCTGAAATTGCAGCATTTGATGTTTGTTGGTTTTGTTGGCACTTTTGGCATCAAGAACATGGCAAGCTTGCATGAGTGATGTTTGCACAGCGCCATAGCTGTTTCTGGCCCATTGAATGTCGATACGGCAATACAAGGCAATGGTTTATCAAGTATATGCGCGAAATGTTAACCATGGAAAATACTATTCAATATCAAATAATATCAAGCAATATCCTGCAGACTGCTTTATACTGAATTTAAAAGACAAATCACGCATGCATTAAGGGCCCAGTTCCAAAGTCGGTACCTACCTTTCATCCAGCCATGGGTCAGCATAAAGGGGCCGAAGCTGCGCGCAAATCAATTCGCACAGCTAATTTGGCACATTCCGTTCAATTTCATGCACACATTCGTGCATTGATTCTACATGTGCAATTTCCTGCGTGTATTCTACATGGATTATATGCAAATTTCAGAAACATTCTAGGAAAACTGACAAATTGCGCGGGGAATTCGGCACCTTGACGCATCTTGACATATCCCCACGGTACCACACCAAGAAATTGCCTGCGCTGTGGCTGTCGCCGTGGGAAGACTCTGGAGAGGCCTCAGCAGGTGATGCTGTGATAATTCTAATCTCATTGCCGAGATTGAAGGGGGCATTCTGCGGCAGAAGTGATGTAGACAATCAGTGACAACCAGTGGTTTTGGTTTCTATGCAAATTAGAATTGAGAAGGTTTTAGTGACCCAAGGCCGTTTACAGACTGCCCCCTCTGGGTTGCGCACATTATCAATGATTGTGCTGTTTCCATAGAACTGACGGATGATCCCTATGGGCAAGACTCATCGTATTGATTAATACAGTCCGCCTTTTACGGTTATCCAACCAGAAGATACAACAGCGAAGGATGAACCTGAAAGAACCCAACTCCGAAGCTCAGTCCAAGTTATTGCAACTGTCCCCATGGTTATTTGCTATACCTAGTGTTATTTGTACTATCCCCATGGCGTTTCCCTCTGGATGACAGCGACTGTGACGCCGTAGCCGTTCTCGTGGGCTGATATTCCGTGATGGCGTTGGCCTCCAGCGATTTTGGCAGCATCTGGAGTGGAGTTTAGGAAGGTAGCTCTGGACAATCATTGGTTGCATGGGTCAACCAATGATGATGCTTAACATGAAAAATGTCTATCATCAACTGATACTGGCATGGTCTTCGCATTAGTAAAACCAACTATATAATCAATGTGAATTTGATCAGCCAATTCATGATAGCAAGTTTGCTTGGTCTTCGGGTTTGTCACTATTAATGGCGCATTGTCGTTCAAAACGTGGGACTTATATTGATTTATATGCTGCCCAGAAACATGCTGGAGAATCTTTTTTCAATGATGTGATGGCGTGGTCCATGCCCTTGTCTCTCGACACAGCAGGATACGCCTTTCACTGCGTTTCCATCTTCCTTCTGGATTCGTTCAAGATGACTTGGGTGGTGGTATGACTATGTCTAAGGACAACCCTGTATCGGCACACAGGTTTTGAACCTGTAGGTTTCAGAATGAATTTGTTTACGAGGCGGCCCACGGGGTTGATATCAGATTTTTTGGATGACTTGTTTGGTCAAAAGCTGTTTAATGAAATCATTTTAGACACTGCGCAAATGTACGAACGTACTGAAATTCTAGAAAAACGTCGGAGACTGGCATTTTTGAGCCAAGCTACAAAAAGTGCTCCAGTTGCTTCCCGGCCATTTAGTAGCACCAGCCATTAGGCTGGAATCTGGCTGAATTTGATCATGTTTTGTTGTAGCTTACGTCGTCACACTTAATAGGGCCATCTGAGCCTATCCATGAATAGAGCTACCATCTGTAGTCTCAAAATTGTGTTTGGAAGTCATGGTACCTCACAATCCGGAAGTTGCAATTCCTATGCCAAAATGCAAACAATATCGGAGAATCATTAAATTAAAACATGTCAAGTCGACCTAGCTGCACCATGTACCACTCATGTACCACTTTCCTCGCATACTCTGCCTCATCCCCAGCAGGTGAAGTTGGTGAGGGCAGCTCCGTTGGCACTGGCATCTCCTGGGGCCGCCGCACTATTGTAGGGGCAAGATTTCGTTGAAAAGATCAATCAATTTGGAAATGACACAGTTGACCCGCAGCAGTTCGCATCAAATTTCATCAGTTTGGGTTTGCCTTCTCGTGTTTTTTTGGCATGCTTGCTGATGCATTGAACCAGTCATCCACACGTCACGATTTGCTGGACTTTGTCCGGCAGCACAAATCTGCGCCACCACGTCGGATGTTCATTCAGAACACGCGCCATCAACGTAGCTGTTCTGTTCTTCGCTCGGTGTTAACATCGCTGCATCGCACATCATTGCTTGTAGAAATGATGAAACAACTACTTTTGTGATCACACCTAAGCCGGAGGTGTCGGCACCTCAAACGAGCACACTGGAGCTGGGGGTAATTTGTTTCAAATCCTGGGTCAAGAACTACTTAACGATTTGGTAGAACACAAACAATGATCCGTCAAAGAAAAACATCCCAAGCTACACCAAAATCATCCAGAATCAGTCAGCACCCTCAGGCAAGCCAATCAAAGTTCATCAAAATTTGTCTGATGCACCCCTGAACACCACTGCGAACGTTCAAGTTAGTGATATTGCGCACTTCAAATTCACTTGTTGCAAGGACTTCATTGCGAATCCATCAGCCAACCGTCTGAACGCAGGACCATTCTCCCAACGGCTCCGTGGGAGAATGATGCTGGCCACTGCTGGTCACCCTCAGCGGCATCCAGAGCACCAGGTTAGAAGTCCATGTCAAGAGTCCATATGGAGCCCATGAGCACCAAGTGAAAAAGATGGTTTATTTAATATGATTTTACAATACGTGTTCAGGCCTTTACATGGATAATTTGCAGGTTTGCAAAGGAAGGTTCCAAAGTACTGCAAATTGAATGTTCGCAGTGTTGGCAGACCAAAATTGCCACGCAAATCTCAAAGGGCCTGTTTCCAAACCAAAACGAAATATATATACACAATGCTTTTCGCAGGCTGATCCTGAAAAATTGGTGGATGAAGTGAAGCACGGCAGCACTGCATCTGCATCTCCCGCTGAGTTTCACGACATTTGGGAAGACGACACGTTCATTGCAGACGACATCACCAGGGCAGCGGGCCTTGCTGCGGGGGCACGTGCGACTCCGGCCGGACATCCCAAGCGCAATCAGTTTCTCGGCCCAAAAAAACTCTTGATATCTAAAAGATTATCTATAAGATTTATAAAAGTATCAACCCTCTTTCTCAGAGTTTTCTCGAAATTTTCTCACGGCGCACTGCTAGCCACTTGTTCACGCGGCAAATGGCTCACATGATCAACCCCTCAATGGACTTCAAACTGGCGTCCCCTGAACAGTCTGAAGTTCAGGCCCTGAACATGCCCATGAACCTTGCAGTTCTTAACCGGTGACAGGATCCATATTTTCGACCCAAACCTAGCTCTGAGATGCACGCATCACTTGTGGCAGAAGCTCCGGCGATGGCACTGGGGAGGGTAGACCTTAAGGGCAATCAAGACAGAGCGCCCCCTTCTTGCGAAGGAACTTGAGAGCAAACAATCTGAAACATCGAACAACAAGAGCTGTGGAAGGACCTGTTGGATCAACGCCCCTAGAAGTTTCCAACACGTAGATCTGAGCGGCACTCCACAAAGTGGATGGTTTGCCGCCTAAAAATCATCGTTATCAGAATTGTTTGGAGCACCCCTCGGCCTACAATCAATTTGATGTATGGAGACATTTGCAGTCATGGACAGCCATGGAGATATTTAAAATTGCATCCCCGCAAATATGCACAGTCAGTCATTGATAAGCTGGTGCATGAAGCAGTGATATCCATGGCAGAAGAAGGTCTGCCCATCATGTTGACGCCCGAGGGAACTATCGCCGATATTCCCAGCATTTGTTGCTGCAGGGGAAGATGCTCGAAACCAATGCTCTCATCAAGCAGCTGGTTGTTCTTCATCGCCATCACCACCACCATCATCATCACCACCACCACCATCACCATCATCATCACCATCACCACCACCACCATCATCATCATCATCGTCACCATCATCACGTCATCATGTCATCATGTCATCTTGCCAGCATGCCAGAATGCCAGCATGTCATCATGTCATCATGTTCATCATCATGTTCATCATCATCATCATCATCATCACCACCACCACAATCATCATCATGGTCGTCGTCATGATCATCATCATCACCATCATCATCAATATGGTTACTGGTTGCTATCTGATGGTCATTCGCCATTGGTCAGTCAAATATCGTCGCTCAAATATAGATTTTGATACCGACCCAGAACTTCCGAATCATCGCGTCATCTCATTCTGGACGAAATAACGAGATCTCAGGGCGCATCCTCTTGCATTGAGTTTGCTTCTTGGTGTTCATCAAATAACCGAGCTTGAGGGCAACGCCCCATGTCCGAGGCTTCCCACGGCCCGGAGATGGCGCGGCCACGGGCGCAGGCACTGGAACTTTCTCAAGCCTGAGCGCCTGCATGTCAACGCGAGCCCTGCCCCACGACCCCCAGCCTCAATGTCCCTCCCCAATAGAGGTGAAATTTCGTTGGCCTAGAGGCTACAAACTGATACCTATGACTACCACCTACAACCAACTACTACTCATTACTGCCTACTGTGTTGCGCTGATGGCCCACGGCTTCCACTTCGAATCCACGTTGCTGGCTGTAAGTCCTCGTTTTGGACTTGCCAACTATTCAAATTCGGTTCAGTAGGTGAAATTGGAATCTGGACTTTGGTCTCCATCGGAAGTCTCCTGAGAAAAATGAACAAAATAACCAAACCAATTAGTTTAGACAGGGGGAAGAAGGGGATTGTAATTGAACATTCATGAACCATAATGATTTCAATAATCATCACCAAACAACAATCATCACTGATTGGCAGCCCAACCGCTTCCCTCCACCCCGAAGTGAGTTGCGTGACATCACAGGCGTGCGCCAGTGAACATCGAAGTCGTTGCAGCTCGGCTCCACCCAAAAACTGGAGAACCAGCGAGAGCAAACCTGAAAACACCACAGCCACAATCTACTGACTACTATCCACTACTCTACTACTCCGCTACCTACGGCCACACTTACACGTCACTCATGATGCTTATGATCGGCCATGGTTGATGAATGGTCAAGCCTTGCACTCCTCGGGATTTGCCATGGCGCCGCTGCACCTCTCCCAGTGGGGAAGTTGCCGGCGATGGTAACTCAGTCAGTAGGCACCTGAGGACACAAGGGTCCTGCGTGAATCACAAAGTGAAGGTGTCAAGTAACGGCGCTTTATGGCAAAGGATTTGAATTGTTCGGCGCGTTTTTCTTCTTATGTCTTTCCGGTTCGCGCAAGAAGGTGATTTGTTTGAAGACGATCTGATTTTGGATGTCTCCACAAATGGCTTGCATGGATAAGAACTACTGATACGTTTCCATTGAACATGGAAAGTCGAAGCGAAGAAATACTGAGCAAAGGGAAGACACAAGAACAATGAAACGCAAACAAGACTCGAAGAAAAGAAACTCAGAGGAAAGTACAATCTCCACGCAAAACAAATGCTACCATGGTTACATACCCTCAATGACAACGGATAAATCACAAAACATGACAAATCAAATGAAAAGCACAAACACACAGGCCGAACATTTGAACACCATGACAAACAAAAACCAAGAATGACACATATTAGATGACCCAAAAGAAAATGCAAAAAAATGCAAACATGACAAACACATGGCAACACATAATTTTACAATGACCCAAAAGATAAATATTTTGCTGTTTAGGCAAAGGTTAGAAACCTGCTCAGGTAAGTATTTTCCTTGCTCATTTAGAGGGCAACTTATCTTGCATTTAGCACCTAATCTGTTCCAAAACCTATTCCTTGCTCATTTAACAACTTGCTTAGGCTAAGACTCTTTTTGAAGGTAGCCCAGCAAGTAATGTGGGCCGAAAAAACAATGCATGTCAGGAAAATCACAGGCTGGACATTCCATGCCACACCCTTCCCAGCCAGCATTGTCTTGTTGCAGGCAGCCGACAGTGCTGGGTTCAGACGCGAAGGCAGAAGTAACTTCTGGTACCTGCGCTCTGCGGCTCTCAATTAATTAGTCTTGGTCAATGGTCAAAGCGCAGATGGTTGATCCCTTTTTGCTTCGCACATTTGATGTGTAAATGCAAAGATGTCTGTTTTTGATTGATTGCGGATGCAAAATGATAAATTGTATTTTGACCAACAAATATATTTGCATGTCTATGCCAAAAACAATCGAAACATACGAAATAAAGGTGAAGACGAATATATACACACATGATTTGTTCTACAAGGATCATCAGGAAAAAACATGCTTTTGTACAACGACCGACACTGAGTGGGATACGTTAGAGTCTCCGGGAAATGGTGGGGAATCAAGGCCATCAAAGCGATGGTTTCAACCGTCGTGGAGGAGTCACCATTTTTCCAAAATGCTGAAAACTCAACATGGCGCATCACGGAATGGCTAAAGAAGCAACAACGATAAACATGTTGCACACCCATGGGAATGGGCCAAACATAGACGGCATCCTTGAATTCATATCCAAGCAGTTTCTGATTGTTGCACGGGACTCATACACTATGAATAAAATCCCAAATGGTCAAGGACAAAATCAGCTGGGTTTTCACCTCGCTGCACGCCATGTGGCCTTTCCAAACAATGGCCCTGTCCAAATACGCACGCGGCAACAGCTGCCATCATTGGCGGCTCTACTTCTCAGTTTTTTGGTAAAATCCCACTGTTGGCACCCACTAAACCTTTTGAATTGATCACAAATGCCTATGTTCTTCTCAGAAAGGAGCCCTACTCTGCGTTCATGCTTCTGGTATCAGACGCCGCACGCCAAGGCCTACTGCTGAAACATCTTACAATTTCTACATTTGACCAGGTGTCCCTTCCCAAACAGCCAATCTTGGGAATGGTGGGCAGCCCGGGGTTGTACCTATATTGAAAACGTAACTTTAAGAAGGAGAGAAACCGCAGAAATCAAAGACAGTTTGCTGATACTATTGCAAAATGTCTCTACAAACACGTTTCTCTCCCGCATTTGAAAACCCAGGGCGCCAGCCCTACTACCCAATCTTCCGGGCACTGGAAGCCCTTCTTCATCCTCATCCTGGCATGGGCTGGAGCTAAGTTTGCGGGAACAGCTGCCTTCGAAAGTTCCAACTCTCTTGTGGGCGGCCAATCCCAAGACATCCTCCATGAAGGAAAATCTCTTTCCGCTGACCATGGTCAACACGTCTGGGCGTCCCGGTAGCGGATAAACGGAGGGAATTCCTCCACTTTTGTACGTTGAACACCTCTCAGGCTGTATTCATGTGGCAGTCACACGCACCAAGTCCAAGGCAGCCAGGGACAAGCCCAAGACTGTCGACCAGCCAGATATTGAAATCCATGTTGTACCGCGTCCGTATGGAAAGCCTCGACTTTTCCGAGTTGGCAAATTCAAAATCCAAGTTTCAAGAGGTCAAGGTGGTTGGGGGATCTTGGTTCAGGGACAGCTCCAGTGTGTGGCATCAAGAAGCATTCAGGAAAACAAGTGGTTTCGCGAATCTTGGGAACCTCCTACAGTCTCAGTTACAGATGTAGTATATAGTATTGAAAAGATCAGTACATCAACATATTCTTAAACAACAACGACCCAAAGAGAAAGATTAGACTGCCACATGAGCCACGACCAAAACTCTTTTGTCAGCCAATGAGGAATCTCAAACAAAAAATCGAGCCAATGACCGACAAGTAATCCCCTATCAATCTGAATCACTCTACGAGCAAGAAGAATGGCACCAAGGAAACGGGTAATGGACCCATATGTGTATGGTCCTGCACTTACAACGTGTGAGAACCAACACATCGTATAATTGAACGCAACCCCAGAGAAGTTGAAAAAAATCGAATATCCTATGTCTACGTATGTATAGCACTAGCGCATAGACTACAAATCAATTTATGTCAGGTCACCAAATATCACAAACATGGGATGTATCATGTAAAGTACATTGAGATCGTGATGCATAAGCTTTTCGGTGGGTGGGCCTATATCGTATACCGCGCTGTACTGTTGTGAGTTTCATACCTTCTCCGACAATGTACTGCATAAGACTGTAAACCTTCTGAGCTACTTGGCCTCCAAATGCTCATTACATGTCATGCAGTTGTGTTGGTTTACATCATACAAGATTGAGATTGCAATGCAATATTTTTTGACCATGTCAAGCAATACAGAAAAGCATGGGCACTTTTAAGACCATGTCGGAAACGCACTGAATGAACCAAAACTAGGATTTGAATCCCCCATCCACCAATGTTCACCGCTGGCAGGATCATTCTTTCAGTGTTTCACTGCCGGGAATCGACGCTGATTAGCGGCTAGCGGGAGGGGGCAAGCCCCTTCAGCTCAGTCTCACTCCGGGTTGGCTCAGCACGTGCAGCTTCACTACCATCAAAATCAGAAGTAGATTTCTAGGGGTTATTTCTCTAAATTCTTGTTTCTACATTTGAATTTCTCTGATGATCCATTTTTCGTTCCAAAGATTTCATGGTGGCCGCAGTTCGGCGAATTGGGCTCCGGCTGTTCTGTGGGCACAGGCCTCCAAATTAAAAGGGCAAGATGCTGAATGAGGACCAATGGGGGACCAATGGTACCCAATGGTGGCGGAAACTCTCAAGGAGAAACAGCTCAAAAGGGCACCACAAAGATGCAACGTGGCTTGCTTATCCGAGGTCTGACTGGCCATCCATTGCTTTCAACCCGCTTCCCCACTCAGCCGTGCAGCACCAGCCACTCAGCCCTGAGCAAAGTTCCACAATACTTTTGGTTCAACGAAAACACTTTTGACAAACGAATTGAATAATGGTCAAGCAAACAGTCAAACAAACACTTCGACAAACAGTGAGACAAACAGGTAGACAAACAGTGAGTCAAACAGTCAGACAAACAGATAGACAAACAGTTGGACAAACAGTTTCCAACCATTTGAAACAGGTCAACCATCGGCTCGCTTGTTACGCCATGGCACATCTCCGATGGGGACTTGGGCAGCGAGGAGCTGGCACCAATCCTTGGGTCCGGACGCACGGGAAACAGCGAGCTCCCGCCCGTGGTCCAAGGAGGATGATGTTCATATCATTATCAACCATGAATTACCCAAGTTAATTCTAACCATAGTTAATAACCAATCACTAGTAACCCACAAACTGGCAAACTGACCTAGAAGGGGAACATCCACCATTTACACTGGTTTTACCTACAACAAATGGTGATTTTTAGCTTCCAGGTTAGTTTGCCAGAGGGTATCAACCATGATTTACCTACTCGTAACCATTATCAAATTATGATAGGTGACCATAATGGACCATAATTGATAATCAATACGAGTAGACTAGTAACCATTATCCAATTATGATGGTAATCATTAACCATCATTGATAATTGATGGTAACCGTAGTTAATAATCAATTACTATTAACCCACATATTCTTAATCACAATGGATGATAATTATCAACCACTATCAATCATTGACAGCCATTAACAACCATCGCCAGCCATCACCAGCCAGCACCAACCATCACGAACCAACACCTAGCAACAACAAGCAAAAACAACCGCAAAAACAACCATCGTGAACAGGGGAATCTTTGTGGTCTCCAACTGGTGTTTTATTAGATGCATACAGGATTTTCGTGGACAACTTCATATTCTTTGCAAAAAAAACGTTTGCGCAATTGTTGGGCAAAACCCACGTCGTTTTCTACTTGTTTGATTTGGAGTTGCCAATGGGTTCTAGCGTTAAAAATCAAACTATGCTTCTGATCACTCGGAAAACGGCTACTGTGTTTTTGGGGTTACTGATGGTTCCCTTGGGTCACCACACAGATCTGGGATCCCCCAACATGGCCGAAGATGAAAGGTTCATAGCCGAGGACGACATGTGCAGCGCCGAGGACGACATATGCATCGCCGAGTACTGAACAGAGTGCCTCACACGGCGGCTGTAAGAGCTGCAGCATGCTGCAGCTGCAGCTGTCCAGCGAGATACCCTCGTTGTCGGATCCAGTTAGAAGCAATGAGAAGAATTGTTTTTGACGCCCCATGAATTGAACGAATCTTGCTGACTTATCATGACTTATCTTACTGACTTACTTATCTTATCTTACTTATCTTATCTTACTTATCTTACTTACTGAATCTTACTTAAGAATTGATTCGAATTTCATGTTTCATGCGTCGGCCGAGTGCCCAGCGGCGGTCTTAGTTGAGGGACGCCGCGGCGGCTCCCTCTTGGGATCCGGGGCACCTGAAGTAATGCGGCCCAGGAGTCGGAGCACAGCACATCATGCAAGCAGCAGCATAAGACACAGGAACCATAAGAATACCTCTAACATCGAAACTAAAAACAAACAAACAAACAAACAAACAAACAAACAAACAACCGAACCGAACCGAACCGAACCGAACCGAACCGAATCGAATCGAATCGAACCGAACCGAACCGAACCGAACCGAACCGAACCGAACAAAACAAAAAAGCAACAAAACACCGAACCGAACCGAACCGAACCGAACGAACGAACTGAATAAAGCACCAACAAAACAAAACATCCATGACAACGATCGGGACATAATCAGCAATCTGTTAATGCCACCAAAGAGGATTTGGAAGTCGGTACACATTTGCAATCTTAGGTCAATTTCTGACATATGTGCAATACACCGCCAACCAACGTCGGTGAAACGAATTCACTACCATCAATCGAGTTCTATAGAGTGTCTCGCACCATGCATTAAACCGTGCACCCGGACCCAAGCACATGAGATGTTCCATGCATTTCCATGCGGTTTTCTCTCCCACCCCGAGTTCATTGATGAGATGGGTTTCCTTGAAAATAAAACCTGTAGCCAAGCAACCCATAGGAACCTACAGCAACCCGTATCAACCCTCAGCAGCCCATTTGCCTGAAAATTACACACTATTGAGCACTTCTAGAGATTTTAAAACAAAAAGCAGACTGCTCATTGAAATTCGTTGAAAACAAAACAGATTGAAATTCATTGAATATACAGCCAAGTAATATTAATGTCTTGTACCAATATCACAAAAAAACCATCAGAGATAGGAAGTTTCAACAACTTCCGGACTGACTCTTTCTGGGCATCCGCCACCGTGGGCGGTCTGTCCGCGAAGGGGTCAACCTCCTCTTGGCAGGGACCCGTGCAGAAGTGGAAGCAGCGGTACTAATTGAATACCAATGGGTTCTGATTTAAGGTTTAGAATGTACATGGTTACATGCGGTTAACAAATAAGACTAATGATGGGCAATCTTGGTGGTTGATTGCTACCTACTGCCTACTACCAGCTGCCTTATCCTCTCCCCATAATACCAAATACCCCCCCCGGAATAGTCAGCAGGATGACCTATTTTCTTTATTAGGGGTTATTCAATATTCCGGTCCCAGAGGGACCCCTAATAATCAATTCAAATTCCTTTATCACAAAATAGAAAAAATTGATTTCAAAAATATCAAAAATCCTTCGTTAATTTTTTTCAATATTGCTAAAAATTGGATTTCGAAGCTTTTCTCCCCATGTTAATTAATTGAAATTCATTGAAATTCCTTAACAATAAGAATCAGTTTGTTTGATTTCAAAGAGCATTTCAGGATCAGGCTATTTCTATTATTAGGGCGGAAAAACCCTTCTGGAACGAATGTGTTTTCCTATTGATTTTCAATCGCCACAATTGAAGACGTAATTCAAAAACAAAAGAAAACATAAAATCCAGAATTACATGCATATTTCTTATTTAGGGAACTTTAAGTATTAGGGAGAAGGGATTACTACCTACCGCCTACTATCTACTACCTACTGCCTACTACCTACTACCTGCTGCTTACTACCTACTGCCCACTACCTACTACCTACTGCCTACTACCTACTGCCTACTACCTACTACCTACCATTACTACTGTTACTACTCTTCCTACTTTTACTACTATGACTATTATTACTACTATTACTTGTTACTACTATTCCTACTTTTACTACTAGTACTACCATTACTACTGTTTCTACTAGCACTACCATTACTACTATTACTACTTTTATTACTACCACTACTACCACCACTACCACCACTACCACCACTACTACAACAATCACTACCGCTACCGCTACCGCTGCCGCTACCGCTACCGCTACCCTTACTACTCCTACTCCTACTACTCCTACTCCTACTCCTCCTCCTACTCCTCCTCCTACTACTGCTACTACTACTACTACTACTACTACTACTACTACCACTACTACTACCTCCACAACTACCACCTACATACTGTCTTCTCACTATGCCTAAAATGCACTAGTATCATATACATATTATACATATATATATATATATATCATATATACACAAAACCCGACTGAAACTTTCTTGTGCCATCGGTGAACCCCCCTCTGCCAGCAGAGGAGGTTCCAGTATCTTGGGAGTGGGGATCCCTGCAGTAACTACGTGAGTGCAGACCATGCGAATCGATTCAATTTGTCCCAGGGCCCGACGTCTCCTGGATGAAAGCAGGTGCCACAGTAGTCGGCTCCTCCGGCACTTCAACTCCTGAAACGACTGGGTGTGGTGGGAATGGGGGG
Organism: Symbiodinium kawagutii; assembly: GCA_009767595.1. Classification (NCBI taxonomy): domain Eukaryota; class Dinophyceae; order Suessiales; family Symbiodiniaceae; genus Symbiodinium; species Symbiodinium kawagutii. Next base: position 61,736 of record VSDK01023712.1, read on the forward strand.
CCCAGCTCCATCCCCGGAAAGTCACATTTGCGTATCAATAGCGCCAACCTTCTTAGCCATGCCATGCGTGCACTTGATGTTGACGGAATTTTGTGCCAAGAAGTCCATAGCTCTTCTTGGAAATCCATCGGGAAAGGTGTGGTGATTTGAAGCTGTTCATGATCACAGGAAGGAAGGATATACTGTAAGACTCACCTTTCAATCGCCGCTCGAAAATGGTCATGGGCGGCACTCATGGGTCAAAACTGCTGTACCCTGATGAGTATCTCAAACATGTACTGAATGGTCTAGCGAAGCAAAATTCGCATGTGAATCAATGGAATTTGGTGGAATGTCATTGCCTGCGTTGCTTGAGGTTGCTGTTCCTTTTTTTCATATTACCACGGTCAATGTGTCCAAGCTGAACAAAATGATAATATGCTCTGCAATGCTCAGCAAATCAATTTTGAAATGCCCGCACTGCTTATCTCACTGAAACATAATCAAGTGATATGACTGGAACAGGAACATATAGCTATAGGCTAGGTGTGTCCTAGAACATCTGCATTACAACTGATGGTATCCAAAAAGTATATACAGTGGACCATCGGGATCCATCACGGGCACTCTTGTCAAGAAAAAAAGGAAAACTATGTCTTCTGCACACCCACCATGCACCACCCTTCAGGCAATTCAAAGATTATCAAACTCAATATGATTATTTCGACTTCGAGCACTTTCAAACTGGTCAACCATCGTTTTTCGTCCAGCAGGATTAGTCACAGATTAGTCACAGATTCGTAAGTATGCACAGTCCGAGTCGTCACAGGACTAGTACGGTCACCATTGGAAACAACCGTCGCAGCTACCAGGCGACATCACAGTTACCCAAAATTGATTCGGGAATCCACAGGATAAGTTCTCTCTACAGCGCAGTTTGGAGGCTGCATTTAGGCTGTGATCATCTTCTTGCACCTCCAATTCGTGACCCTAGGTGATCCATGGTGATCTATGACTCCAAACCGCTCACCGCGTTGCGACCCCTCTCCTCTCGGTGATGGAGATGGCAAATCTGTTGGAACTGGCAACTCCTGGTGGTGCTGGTGTCAGGCTGGCAAGATAGCTCCGTTGCCAATTGGATCCATTGCCATCACCCCGGGAACTGACCTGTTGAGTGATATCCCAAGAGCCGCCATTCGAGCATGGTCCAATCGGCAATAGGTTGTAATTATCAGTCAATGATCAATTAACCATGCACCATTAGCCATTCACCATTACAGTAACCACCCTTATGGACCACAAGCACACTTTAGCCAGATCCTCCTGCCCTTCACTGCATCGCTTGGGAGATCTTAACGTGAACTTTGCTCGGAACCATGGAAAGTCAAACGTTCACAGTGGATGGGACAAATCCTTGCTCATGTATCATTGGAAATTGAGGATGTGGGTATGGCAAGTAGGGGTACCACCATAGCTATGGACAGGCCCAACGAAGATGCCAACATAGTGTTCAAATGCGTTGAGCATGGTTTATATTAGATTCGGTTTGATGTGCACTGGGTTCCCCAGCCGTGGGCGACAGAGCTGGTGGTGCTGACTGGAGATATTCCACGCTTTCCTGCGGTCCAGTGAGCAGCATCCAACATTGAGGCCAACATGCCGCCAAGATGGAGTGAAGATAGGTCGGATGTGGCGCAGATCGCCCAAAATGGCGCCAACGTGGCCGCAGCATTCTACAAGATGTGCCCGAAATGAGGCTCAACTGTTGCTAAGCCGAACGGCTGGTATTCAAAAATCTGCTTAAATAATTATCTGATCATTTCTTCTCTGTCTTCTTCTGAGCTCTACGGTGTACGGTATGGGGAGGGATATAGGCTTACTAAAAGCCTTGCCAGTGCCACGTGATGGCAACAAGTTGAATCGTTGAAACGAAGCAGAACTTGTCCGCAGTTCATGGATGAAGATTCCCAGAATTGGAACATAAAGAACACTCACTTCGGCACCCAAGCAGTGAGACCTGTATGTTGTTTTCGGATTCGGACAAGTGCCACCAGTGCAACTGTTGCCCCGTCAACAGGGCACATCGTCTCCAACAGGGCACATCGTCTCCTTGGGCTGTTCCAGTACGGCTGGAGCCTTTCAGCAGAATGATGTGAGGACAAGAACTCTTTCCAGTTTCCTCCAGTTTCAGAATGTTCAAAATGCGATGGACGTTTCATTGGTCTGTCATGTGCACGTAAATGATCTAATCATAGCCCTATAGCCCCACAAACCCGCGCGCGTGTCTACAACCAACGATTTTTTTTGGGTGGGGATGCCACCATGGCTATCAATATACGCTTGACATATCTGGTCTAGTTCCCAAATCTGGCTGAGAGACCGTGCCAGTGCATCTTTACTGCTTTGTTGATCTGATCCCTTGAAATTATGGTCAGCACGAGAAGCTGATGAATGGTGCACCACTGTCCGCTCCGGGCTACTAAACCACATCCAACTGCAAATGCCATAAGGATATGCATCTAAAAATCTCTATCTAAATAGAAAAATGCCGGCTACTGATCTAAGATTATCTGACCATGTTTTCTATCAAAATCTCTGGGAGGTCTCCCCCTGCACCTCAGCTTCCGCCGGGGATGTGGGCGATGGCACTTCCGTTGGTACAGGCATCTCCTGGTACACACGTGATGATGACGACCAAATGACCACGAGGACAGGACTGCAAATGAGTTTGTCTATGATAAACAAATTGGATGGTACAATGAAATAAATGCATCCAATCGAAAAACACCAATTATTTGATTTGGCAAAGTGCTGCATGTTGATTCTGAACCTTTCGCGCAATTGTGAAAGACACCAACAGCAGTGCCAGCCAAAGCAGTGCTGCGTGGTGAAGCACGCTTCTGGTTACTAACTCATTACAGGTGTAATTCATATCATCTATCTATCCCCACCACCAAACAGCTTGTGCCCACACTACCACTCCTCTTTGCCAGCACCCAAAGGTGCTGGCGTCCAGTTTGTTGCGGCACACCTTGATTTATATATAATTACTGTAGATCAAATGATGGTCAAATGTTTGCCTCATGCCTTTTAGCGTCGGTAGATTCCACCACAAAACCCATATTGATTGGCGATACCCTATAGCAATAGCACGTGTTGCCTTCACAATGTCTGGTCAATATTGCCTTGGGAACCCCCTCTAAACCAACTGGTAGCTCATCACTAGACCAACAAGGTTTTTGACACTGCAAGACATAAATCACATGAGAAACGTACATCAAAAAGCCAGCAAGCGAGATCGGATGGGAGATAAGTGTACCAAACAATACAGATCGCAGTAGCGTACTGGACATCGGCAGCAAGAGGAAGGACGCACTGTCCCGTTTCACAATAATTTTCGGCTGATAGCAACGACCACGTAGTCCCTCATGGTACTGCGAACGCCGCCCACCCAGGGTCCGTCGGAGAGTGTGCCATCTCGCTGCTCCTGCACCAAAGTAGGAAGTGTCTACTGGATATCAATTGAAAGCGATGAAGCGCCAGGTGGTTTACAACCTCCAACGGAGACATGACAACAATAAGTACCCAAAAGATATTGCGGAAATAGCTGAGTTATTTGAGAACTGTCGAATTGCTGAATGCAATGGATAATCATCGCGTTGCACACGCAATGGATAATTCATTTTCCGTGTGTAATTTGATAGCCCATAGTAGGCATGCAGCTTTGCCAATGGCTGGGAACGGTCAGAAATCTGGTCAAACTGTTGTGGGAAGAAACAGAACTTGGGAATGGCTTCATTCACCAACAATAAGAGAAGAGTCTGTTTGTCAATGCTGGTCTTGTCTCTGGTCTCTATTCTCTTGGGTTCAACTCGGAGCCGAGTCCATCCCTGCAAAATCTGCTCAACTTGATCTTCCTGGTGGGAAATCAATAACCAGCCTTCACCAAGACCAAGACAATTTGCAAAACTATAACTATAATACATAAATGTCAAACTTGTTTGATGATGGTTCTATCATTGGCTCCATTAAAAACGTTTCTGAGACGCTGCACATTGGCTGCCCCTTACCTTGGGTATGTAGTCAGGCGCCCTTAGCATAGTGGCATGGAGCATGCAAAATCGAGCGCCCAAGACCTATAGATTCAAGTGCCTCAGCGGTTCGATAAACGAAAGTGGCCTTGAGGTTTGTAAAGCAGGCCAATAGTAATTACATGCCAGAGACCTACAGTATTATGAAAGGCATTTGCACAAAGAGAAACCCGCCGGGAATCGCCAAACAAGTTTGCTTGTTGCACCTGTAAATTTGACTTTGGGATAATGGGCACGTGCATGCGGGCCTCATATAGAACACATTACATATCATACACTGTAGTTGATTATCACTGTGAGATAAACGATCCATAAATAAACACATGTATATAAATATATATGAAAACAAGTGCCATTATGAATGTATTATTTTGTCACCACATGACATTTTCGTTAACAACATCTTTCAGATGGTTCATCGCTCATCACAAACCAATAGCCGGACCAGGCAACCCCACATCGAGAAGAAGGCGGAAGACATGGCAGCAGACCTTGCAAAGCCGGTAGTGGAAAATTAAAAATACAAAAAATTCAAAACATGAATAGATCTCCTGGTCCCAGAATAAGGGAATGATCTCTCGCAGAGACTTCTAGCTGTTTAGAGCTGTCATCTAAACAGTGAAGTCCTGGAAGTTGCCATTGAAGCCGTCGCCACATGCAACACTGCTTAAAATTGCGCAGCAGTGTAAGACTATGGTGCCAGCCAGACTTGGGACAACACAAAACTGTTCTAACAGACCAGCAACCCACTCCACAACTGTTCCATCTTTTTTTGCTGGCGATCATGTTGAAACGTTTTGTATCCGCGTGTTTCGATTGCTGGTTGGTTGATTTGTAGTTTGTGCTCTAGCCATTCTGTTGTCTACATCATGCTCCATGGGCGCACCTCGACTTCAGCATGGCCCAAATACTGAAAGCTACAAAAAATGACGGGTTGGTGGTTGAACCACCCCTATGAAAAATATGAGTCAACCAACCAATGCTTAATAAGTACTAGCGAAAATAAAAAATGCTTACAAACCACCAACCAGCAGCTGTTAACCATCAGTTTGTTGCTTGTTATCCCCTACTATTAACCGACCACCAACCACCAACCACCAACCACCATTTGCACCAAAAATGTTTGCATTTGGCGCAAAGCGGTGCGATCTCCGTGGCATTTTCGGTGGCATCGCTCCTTGCTCCATACCCAGGGGGCATATGATCACTGCATCGCATCTCTTGGACCCGGACTGCACTGGCACCTGCGACCGAGGAAACACCACGGGTTGAGACATGGTTGGCAATGGTTGATCTTGATGGATGTTCATTGCAAACCAAGGGCGAATGGTGGTATGATCCTTAATTAATGCTGTCTTCGGTTTATGATGGGAGAGAACTGAACCATTGACAGACCGCGAAACAAAATCAAACAAAAAAAACAGAAAGCATTCGGATGGAAAACAATACTACCATCCCATCAGCGGACCAAACACAAGACAGCAATCATCACAAGCCAGCAATCATCATTCGATGCAGGTGTGAACCATTTGGGACAACTGGATCCCCCCGGCAGTTTCAACCAAGGGGCCACCAAAATAGCATGGGCCAGCTACAAAATTCCGTCGGGCCGTTGGGGGAACTTAACCATCAAATACATTCAAATACAGTGTAGACAGATAGTACAAACCCTAAAGTATACAATTAGAACAAACCCCACAGTATACAAATAGTACGAACACCTTCCTAAAATTTTTGGTTTGCAATGTACATCACTGTACTTAGCAAATTATATTGTTGGGCAACCTCCAGGCCTGCCAACCCCAGAGCTTGGAAATCAGCACAGCATCACAACCCGCTAGCCGCTAGCCCACATCCGCCGACTCAGCACCTCCGGCAGTATTCTCGTAGGAACCTGCCGGCGCTGAAGGGAAGAAGAAGGTGTGCAACACCTGCAGTTTTGCTACCCATGATACCCCCGGCTTGGCCCTACTCCCTGAAGAGGATTTTTCGGCCTCCGAAGCCTGCAAGTTTGTGTAAACTTTGCAAGCTGCTCGATCTGCTTCTCTTACCCGACAAAACAAAGCCTCAATGACTCAACATTAGTCATTTTAGCGGCATACAGAATGGCATCCATAATGGCGTAAAATGGCATAAACATCCAACATGCATAATGAGACATAGACTTACTTAAATCATACGCTATACCTTGGTTCGCTTCCCAGGGTTCTGAAGATTCTGAATTCTTCCAGTCTTTCTGAACATGATGCGATTCTGATGGGGAAAGTCCTTGCCAAACAATGCCATCCGATCCAAGCAAGTCGCCAGACATCTACTCACAAAAGATTTGAAGACGCCAATGCCAACCATCATATTTCATATATATATATATATACGAATCCAAGTGCTTTGGGACATCAAGTGGTGAGTTTCGGCCAAGTGATCTCACTGCAGGCGACCATCTGCGTTAGCCACAGCTGCAATCTGGAGACTCAAGAAACGTTAGAAGGAGCAGATTCAAAAGAGGACAAACTCATAAGGCAGGTGGGTAGATTCATAAGATGGACTCATGACTCATAAGAAGTTGTATCCTCTCCCCATGAAACCTAGCAGTTTCAACATCTTGGAAAACAAACTGCTGACCGTTTTCACAGTCTGCAAATGTATCCAATCACTTGGGATTGAGAGATCTGTGTTTCCAATAGAAGAACAGGCAACCACAATCGCCCCAAAAAAAGAAAACGCGGAGTATAGGATGTTTCTACCTCCCAAAAAGAATGAGTTGCAAGACTTTGGAGTGCCCCGAACTGAATTCAACAGGAATTCACCTTTGATTCCCAACAAAACACAGTTTTGAGCATTGAACCATTGGAAAAAAACTACCTTCGACTGCAAGTGCAAGTGACCAAGAATATGGTTTGGTGGATCGACGCTTATGAACAGCGTTTTTCGCATGCGCGGGGTGATGTGTTATCAGAGCCATTGAGAGGGCATGAGAGTTTACGCTAAAAAACAAAATGCATAAAATGCATAAACATCAGCACAGGGCTTTGCCCGTATCGATGGCCGTAAACACCCCTTGATGCGTGTGAGTTGAATTCCCATTTCGCCTGCACCGTCTCAGCATCAAGTTCTTTTTCAAGCTCAGGAGACGAAGGCAACTCTGTGGGAACAGGCAGCTCCGTTGGAACCTGATGGCACCCGTAGTTGGCTGTCCGTCGTACCAGCCCCTGTTATTGGTGGATCTTGCTGGTAATTTCGTTGAAAAACTGCTAGGACTTTTACTTTTGTTATAATCATTACTGCTAATACTGTCACTACTACTAAGAGCAACGATTGATACTAATAATACTAGTACTATTACTACTCTTACTATGACTATTACTACTACTATCACTACTTCAACCACGGCTACTACAACACGACCACGACCACTGACTGCAACTCCGACCACAACTGCTAAGAACTATGGACACGTTACCAAAAGGCCACTGACAGCTTATTGAAAGGTAACAACTCAGAAGATAATACAAGATATTACAAGATACTATCAGATACTACTACAAGATACAAGAGACTACAAGATACAAGATACTACAAGATACTAGAAGTACAAACTCATAGAAATGAGAAGAAGCATTCCATGGAAGCATTCCATGTTGGACTCCAGGAACGTTCAACAGCTCCCAACGGCATTCACCCGGCCTGAGGCCCAAGCCTCAGGAGATCACGGCTGAAAACAGCCACGTTGCGCTGTGGTGACGTTGCGCTGTCTTGGGATACCAAATCGATACAAAAACTGGTAGTTTTAACCCTAAGACATTAAAACTGGTAGTTATTTACCAAACGAAAAATCTGCAAGAACTAAGTAGTTTTAACCCTAAGAAGTGTTTCAATCATGAATGACAAACACCTTTTCTCCCAATCTACGGCATTTCTATGGGTAAGGATCATACACCAACGCAATGCAAGCTCCATCTCGTTTATGATGACTTGGAATGTTCATCGCAGGGGATGTAACTTGATCAAAAACAAGTTGCTTTGGAATTTTGCCACTTAGTGAACACAAAACCTGGTCAATACACAACACTTCGGTCTTAGGGGATGGACAACTCATCAAAATTCTTCCAGGGTATTAGTTTGTCCACTAACAAGCTGATTTTATCTTTGCTGTTTAAAAAAGATAAACATATACTACAGCGAAGGTACTGCATAAGAATCTCTTGTATAAGAATTTGACGGGCTCGATTTGTTTCCGCTCCTGTTGGGCCTGAATATAATTTGCTTCTTCGGTTAAGAATTTGAGGGGCCCTCACCGTGGCAAGTAAATTCTTAGCAGCCACGTGTTGGGGTAACGATGATAATACCCCGGGCCAAAAACCAAGACAAATTTTTTGACAAGAATTCCTTGCTAGACCGCCAAGAGACAAACAAAAATTGAAAAACATCTTATTAATGTCCCGCGCGGGGGGTTGAGCCTACGACTTTTTGGTTGAAAGCCGCCCTTTTTGCCAATTGCGCCGAGCAAGCCCGGCCTGGCTGGCCAAAGGCCCGCTTTTAAAAAGTCTCTGCCAACATGCATGCTGCCCTCCAAATTTTTTTTTTGTCTCGCGGGCCCGCCGGCCTAGTTTGGAGCCCCTGGCATTCTTTTCAAAGCCTGGAAAATGTTTTAAAACCGGCTTCAACCAATTTTCCAACCGTAAAACGAAAACTAGACGACGGTTGGCCCGAGAGCGAAAAAAGCGATGTTATAGCAGCCTCAAGTATACGAAGCAAAAATAATAACGGATCGATTTACAGATGCAGCGAAAATGATGGTGAAGATGATGGTGATGATAATGAAGTAGGAGAAAATGATGGGAAGGTTGCGATGATGAAGCGTACCGGCGCAAAACGCACCACAACTTAACGTACCAGCGCAAAAAGTACCAGAGCAAAACCTACCAAGACAAAACGTACCAAGACCAAACGTACCACAGCAAAACGTACCAAGTCAAAACGTACCAGACAGCAAAACGTACCAGAGCAAAACGCACCACAACCTAAGGTCCAAGACAAAGCGCGCCACATCAAAACGTACCAGCACAAAACGTACCAGAGCAAAACGTAAAACAGCAAAACGCGCCAGACAGCAAAACGTATCAAGACAAAACGTACCAAGACCAAACGCACCATAGCAAAACGTACCAAATCAAAACCTACCACAGCAAAACCTACCAGAGATTGAAAAGTACCACAACTTAACCCACCAGCGCAAAACGGACCAGCGCAAAACGTACCAAGACAAAACGTACCAAGACCAAACGTACCGCAGCAAAACGTCCCAAATCGAAACGTACCACAGCAACACGTACTGAGACAAAAACTACCACACCGCAAAACGTACCAAATCGAAACGTACCAAACCAAAATGTACCAGCGCAAAACGTACCAAGACCAAACGTACCGCAGCAAAACGTCCCAAGACAAAATGTACCACACCGAAAAACGTACCAAAGCAAAACGTACCGCAGCAAAACGTCCCAAGACAAAATGTACCACACCGAAAAACGTACCAAAGCAAAACGTACCGCAGCAAAACGTCCCAAGACAAAATGTACCACACCGAAAAACGTACCAAAGCAAAACGTACCGCAGCAAAACGTCCCAAGACAAAATGTACCACACCGAAAAACGTACCAAAGCAAAACGTACCGCAGCAAAACGTCCCAAGACAAAATGTACCACACCGAAAAACGTACCAAAGCAAAACGTACCGCAGCAAAACGTCCCAAGACAAAATGTACCACACCGAAAAACGTACCAAAGCAAAACGTACCGCAGCAAAACGTCCCAAGACAAAATGTACCACACCGAAAAACGTACCAAAGCAAAACGTACCGCAGCAAAACGTCCCAAGACAAAATGTACCACACCGAAAAACGTACCAAAGCAAAACGTACCGCAGCAAAACGTCCCAAGACAAAATGTACCACACCGAAAAACGTACCAAAGCAAAACGTACCGCAGCAAAACGTCCCAAGACAAAATGTACCACACCGAAAAACGTACCAAAGCAAAACGTACCGCAGCAAAACGTCCCAAGACAAAATGTACCACACCGAAAAACGTACCAAAGCAAAACGTACCGCAGCAAAACGTCCCAAGACAAAATGTACCACACCGAAAAACGTACCAAAGCAAAACGTACCGCAGCAAAACGTCCCAAGACAAAATGTACCACACCGAAAAACGTACCAAAGCAAAACGTACCGCAGCAAAACGTCCCAAGACAAAATGTACCACACCGAAAAACGTACCAAAGCAAAACGTACCGCAGCAAAACGTCCCAAGACAAAATGTACCACACCGAAAAACGTACCAAAGCAAAACGTACCGCAGCAAAACGTCCCAAGACAAAATGTACCACACCGAAAAACGTACCAAAGCAAAACGTACCGCAGCAAAACGTCCCAAGACAAAATGTACCACACCGAAAAACGTACCAAAGCAAAACGTACCGCAGCAAAACGTCCCAAGACAAAATGTACCACACCGAAAAACGTACCAAAGCAAAACGTACCGCAGCAAAACGTCCCAAATCGAAACGTACCACAGCAAAACGTGCGCGGCGCCGAAACAAGGTTCAAAATCGCAATTTTACCTCAGTTTTTGACGTTCAATGTCATCAAAACGCCAAACGGTCACCGCGGAAAACTCAAAATTGCAATTTTACCTAGGTTTTGGACGTCCGAAACGCACGAAACGGCGCACATGTCTGCAGATGTGAGGTTGTGGAGATCTAGATCTGCAGGTGTGAGGTTGAGAAGATCTAGATCTGCAGATGTTGATGATGCTGATGTGATGATGTACAGATGTTGATGATGCTGATGTGATGATGTACAGGTGTTGATGATGCTGATGTGATGATGTACAGGTGTTGATGATGCTGATGTGATGATGTACAGATGTTGATGATGCTGATGTGATGATGTACAGATGTTGATGATGCTGATGTGATGATGTACAGATGTTGATATACAGCTGATTTTTTACGAAGAACCCTTCGCAGACGCTCTCGGGAAAAACTTTTCGGGCCGCGATTTTTTTTTGTCTCGCGGGCCCGCCGGCCTAGTTTGGAGCCCCTGGCATTCTTATCAAAGCCCGGAAAATGTTGTGAAGCCGGCTTCAACCAATTTTCCAACCGTAAAACAAAAAAAACTTTTCGGGCCTCGATTTTTTTTTTGGTCTCGCGGGCCCGCCGGCCTAGTTTGGAGCCCCTGACATTCTTTTCAAGGACCGGAAAGTGTTGTGAGAGCGGCCTCTTGCAAATTTGCAATGGTAAAATCAAATCTGAGGAAAGCCAAGGGTGTAAAAAAATCATCCGGTTTTCTAAAACAAAAATAATTGGAATACATACTTAAGAAACTGCTAAGAAATTTTAGGGACCCTCGGACCGGGAACGTGGAAAATCTTGAGCAAACTAAATTAAGAATTTGAGGGGCCCTGGACCACAGATTTGGGATTCTTATCCAGGACTTCCACTGTATATGTTTTCGCATCATGAAGAATTGCTTCTACATCTTTCCAAAAATCATAGATGGATTGCGATATTTGTCATTACCATGAACAAATCGTTTCTGCACTAATTACACAAAGGTAATACTTGGCTTGAGATAAACATTGGTACTCACTGCAGCTGGAGTTCAGCGGACATCGTCGGATTTGAAAATTTGACTGGGAATCGCCTTTGAAACCAGGTAATACCCAACCCCTGTGTGGCAGATGCATCAATCAGCAATTGGCTGCAAAACATTGTCGCGAAATAGTGAAGCCACGGTGATGCTGCCCCCTGGCAAGATAAAGCCGCAAAACCTGCATTGAAAAAAGTGTCTCTCGAAGAAGTTACTGGATGTCTTGCTAATTAGGATCAACCCCACTGTTTGAAATAAAAAGCCCAATCTATTGATGCATACATTGCGTCCATCAGTGCAGCCTAGTCGCAACGGTGGATTAATCTTGTGCTGAGAGGTCATGGGCTGAACCCGTTGATCGATGGTTCATTGAGTTAAATACTTTGAATGAGAAAAACAATCATGAAGTCTGAAGTATCATGAAGTCGTTTAACTCACTTTATTAAAATAATGAAGTTTAAAAGGACCTGTTCCACCTTGGTTCTACCACTGTGACTGAGTTCCCGTGCGCCGCATCGACGGTCGCCGCCGGCAGCACTGCCGTAGCGGTGCGGCTGCGCGGCGTCAGCGTCCGCGCAGTGACCGTGGGGATGGTGGCCGTGGCCGTCGGCACCGAAGCGGTGATGGTGGGTCCCTGGAGCGGCGTACAGCGAAGCTGTTGATGGTGCTGTTGCTGTTGTCAAACCAACCAATGGTTTAACTAGCTGGTTAATGGTTAATAATAGGGGATAACAACTAGCAACAATAGTAGGGGGATATGCCAGCTACTTATGGCGAACTGGGTCAAGCAGTTGACCAACCAATAATGGGGATAATGACCAACAATAATAGAATGGGCTAACGCCCAGGTGCCGCCGACCCCCATTGTATAGAAGCCCTGGGTGTCTCTGAGAAGAAGCATTGCACATGCCTCAGTATAAACATGGAATTGGCTAAAGTGCGAAGGTTTAATTAGATCAGTGATGGTGGTCGCTGCTGCATGGATAAGTGTGGTGATTCTAGAGTGGACGCACGCATGCACAAGGGGGTTGCGTTTGTTTATTAGATACATAACCAGGTTCTATTGATCACATGGTGATTCATGATAACTATTGATCCACCGCGGGAAGGATGCATAACGGAGATGCAGGGTTTCATGCCAGAGAGAATGAAGGCCGAGAACCGGCTACCACATCCAAGGAAGGCAGCAGCCACACAAAGTAGCCAATCCTGACCTGGGAGGTGGTGACATGTAGTGACAAGAAATAACAAGAATATGGAGCATCCATGTCTTGCAATTGGAATGGCAGTAGCCGTGGCAATTTCACATTCAATAGCGTATATTAGAGTTGTTGCGATTGGACAACTTGTAGTTGAATATCTGTTGGCAGGTGTGGGTGGAGAGTGAATCGTTAGTGAGGGGCGGCTGCAAAACGCAAGCCGGAAGCTGTGTCAGATAAATGGGTTCGTTTAAAATGGCGCGGTTGCGGACGATGCGCATGAAGCAGCACAGAAGCCGTAAAGATGCAACAGAATCAACAAGTATGAAGCATGAGAGTGAACTACCGACCGTGTATGTAGAAGTTTGTCAGCAGACCCTAGCTTGTCACAAATGGCAGCATCCATCGTGCATGCATTGAACAAGTGTTGTGTTTGTGCTAGGGTATGGCTGTTGGTTTTGGTGCTTTTTGTGGATCGGTATATGCCATCTTAACGTCATAATACGTCTATGTCGATTGATCTAGCCGATGCAAATAGTGTACATGCATGGATACATTTATTTGTTTTCAATTTTTGTTCAATGCCTTCGGCGCGGCCGCAGTGAGAGAGGCTCAAGTGCATCCTCAGCGATGCGGGTGGGTCTCACCCTTTGTCGCCTTCCGTGCGGGCGTAAAATGCACGAGGCCTTCCGTGCGGGCAGTAAATGCACGAGGCCTACCGTGCTGGCAGTAAATGCACGAGGTGCCGAAAGGCACTTAGCGGGCTTGTCCCGTGCCCTTCGGGGCAAGCCCTTCGGGGTGATTGGTCGGATTGCCTCTGCTGGTTGTTTTGTTGTTGTTGTTGTTGTTGTTGTTGTCGTTGTTGTTGTTGTTGTTGTTGTGGTTGTGGTTGTGGTTGTGGTTGTCGTTGTGGTTGTGGTTGTGGTTGTGGTTGTGCTTGTGGTTGTGGTTGTGGTTGTGGTTGTGGTTGTCGTTGTGGTTGTGATTGTGGTTGTCGTTGTCGTTGTCGTTGTCGTTGTCGTTGTCGTTGTGATTGTTGTTGTTGTTGTTGTTGTTGTTGTTGTTGTTGTTGTTGTTGT
>VSDK01023712.1:88443-100922 GCA_009767595.1 Symbiodinium kawagutii
TTTGCGCCCCGGTAAACGGCAGACTCGAACGCCGTTAAAATAAGATGGCTGTGGCTTAGGTTGCCATGTGCAGGCCTGCGAAAGATGTGCGAGGGCACATGGCCGTGGCTTTTTGTTGCCGTGTGCAGGGCTGCAGAAAGTGTGCCAGGCCTGTGGAAGCGTTTGCGGCCCGGTAAACGGCAGGCTCGAACGCCGCTAAAAGAAGATGGCGGCGGCTTATTAGGTTGCCATGTGCAGGGCTGCAGAAGATGTGGGAGGGCACAAGGCTGTGGTTTAGGTTGCCACGTGCAGGGCTGCAGAATGTGTCATATAAGGCCTGTGGAAGCGTTTGCGGCCCGGTAAACGGCAGACTCGAACGCCGTTAAAAGAAGATGGCTGTGGCTTAGGTTGCCGTGTGCAGGCCTGCAGAATGTGTGCCAGGCCTGTGGAAGCGTTTGCGGCCCGGTAAACGGCAGACTCGAACGCCGTTAAAAGCAGATGGGCGTGGCTTAGGTTGCCATGTGCAGGGCTGCAGAATGTGTTAAGGCCTGTGGAAGCGTTTGCGGCCCGGTAAACGGCAGACTCGAACGCCGTTAAAAGATGTGGGAGGGTGTGTGGCTGTGGCTTAGGTTGCCGTGCGCGGGGCTGGAGAATGTGTTATAAGGCCTGTGGAAGCGTTTGCGGCCCGGCAAACGGCAGGCTCGAATGCCGTTCAAAAAAGCAGATGGCTGCGGCTTAGGTTGCCATGTGCAGGGCTGCAGAAGATGTGGGAGGGGACCACGTTTGCGGCCCGGTAAACGGCAGACTCGAACGCCGTTAAAATAAGATGGCTGTGGCTTAGGTTGCCATGTGCAGGCCTGCAAAAGATGTGGGAGGGCACATGGCCGTGGCTTTTTGTTGCCATGTGCAGGGCTGCAGAAAGTGTGCCAGGCCTGTGGAAGCGTTTGCGGCCCGGCAAACTGCAGGCTCGAATGCCGTTCAAAAAAGCAGATGGCTGCGGCTTAGGTTGCCATGTGCAGGGCTGCAGAAAGTGTGCCAGGCCTGTGGAAGCGTTTGCGGCCCGGCAAACTGCAGGCTCGAATGCCGTTCAAAAAAGCAGATGGCTGCGGCTTAGGTTGCCATGTGCAGGGCTGCAGAAAGTGTGCCAGGCCTGTGGAAGCGTTTGCGGCCCGGCAAACTGCAGGCTCGAATGCCGTTCAAAAAAGCAGATGGCTGCGGCTTAGGTTGCCATGTGCAGGGCTGCAGAAGATGTGGGTGGAGGCTAGGGCAAGGCGCTGTAACGTTCCACGCCTCCGGCGGTCCCAGGCGCCGCCCCTGCCTTGGCGTAGGCAGGGGTCGGCGGATAAGGGAAAGAATGGTTAATGATAGGGGAAGCAGGGTTTTGACCCACAGCCATATGACCAGAAGCAACTGCATGGGATCAAGGGGCAACCTTCTCGAGTGCCATATGACCAGAAGCAACAACCTCTGGGATGCGCGGGTTGAAAGGGGGTACACTGAGTTGAGCCCGTTAACCCAAACAGCATGTTGCAGCCAGCACGGGCCAGCACAATGCCTTGCAACAAGAACCACGACTGCTGTTTCTTCCAGTGTGGATTTAGATTTTCTTAACCACAAACAAAACCATGACTTGTTCCCTGCAACGCGTTGGTTCGCTCATCCCATCATTAGCACTGCAAAGGAGGATGTTGTGTTTAACATGGTTCTGAGAAGTTGCGAAAACATCGACTATACGCTGTGTTTTACTGTAATAAAGTTAAGTGATTTGCCCTAAAGTTAATGGTTTTAGAGTTTAGGGTTTAGAGTGTCCAACTGCATAGCGGCGGCAGCAAGTCGCAGCATTCCGCTGCAACCCACCCCAAGACCCAAACACACAGCTCTGCCCCCCACCCCTCTATCGGGTGACTTGCCCCAGCTACATTGGGCCTTGATTTCTTTCAGCCGGTGATTTCACCATGCCTCGTCCATTTCTTCTGTCGGTGAGGGAAGCTGCGTCGGCACCGGCATCTCCTGAGGTGTTTTCGTGGCAGAACGCCGTGTAACAATGCCAGCTGCTGTCGGCATATATTGTAGAAACCATGGCAACACGAGCATTTCAGTCATGCATAGGGTAGGTGAGCATCGATGAAGACGGAACTATTTTTTCACCATCGAACTTGATTTCACCAAATTCAGGGGGCGCAAGTGCGCAAAACGCACAAGCACACAAGTACACATGTAGCTTGCTGCGTGCACAAATAGTGCTCAACGTTACAGTGTGGCTTCTGTCTCCCATCAATCACTGTGTTGTTGCAAGGGATTTGTAAGCCAAACGAGGGAGGCCCATTGCGACCAGCAGCTGCAAAGGATGCTTTTCTGAATGAATGATGCCATCTTATTGATCCATCTCTTCGGTTTTTAGGGTTTCAATCTGCTTCACCTTGACTGAACTTGCTCACACAGAAATGTTACTTGACTTAACCTGCTCCTTACCCCGACACAGTCTCAGAAGCCTGCACTTCATCGCACTTCCCAATTTGGTATTCCAGATTAATCAAACCTTTGAAGAATGAGATCTCCGAAGCAAGTTGAAAGGTTTTGAATTACTCACACACCCAAATAAGCACCATCCCTCTTATTCATATATGCTGTGTTCCATCTCTTTCCTGTAATCAACCATCACTAGATCAACCATCACTAGTGGGTCACGTTTCCAGCAATCCATTGATCTCAGCGTACCATCATGGGGCCCCACCCGTCAAACACGGACACTGCGGCGTCGCTCCGAAGGCGAGGAATGCGCCACACTGCTCTCAGGCCTCCGACGTCAAAGAAGGGATCGTGAATCATTCAATTGGAAAGTCCAACAGAAGTAGATAGGTGTGATATTTATATGATAGATATATCTAAAAAATGTATATATCAAAAAAGGTGTATATATATATATATGTATATTTATTAAAATACATACATATATAGATTTATTCAGATGATGAAAGTCTTCGTATTTCATGCGTTTGATCATCCTTCATAATCACTATGTCGAAGTTCGACAAACATCAAGGTAGTGGTCACTTCAGGAAAAATTTCATTGGCATCAACAATGGTACCGAAAATTGACTACCCAACCGCGAGGTTTAATTGGGCATGTTCTTGGAAATGAAGACAAAGCCGGGTGAATCATTTAGACGGCTGTAGGTCAAAATTATGTGCTCATAGCAAAACGGACCGCTGTTTTTGCAATTCTGAGCTGTGGGTGTTCCGCACATGGAAGCGTATTTTTTGTACATATATCAAATATAATATGTATGCGCGTATGCATATATACAAATACATATATAGGCCTCAGAAGGGGCGCTGACCATATATGTATATATATATATATATATCTGTGTGTGTGTTTACACGTCTGATGGACTCAAAACAATCAAGCAGTTGTGTGGCAACTTCAGTCCAGCTTGAACAATGTGTGAAAATCAAGCTTTGCACTGATATCATGTAGCGGTGATTTCGTCTTTAAGTTGTCATTCAGGCCCTGAATCATTCAACCGCCCAGGGTACCCAATCAGTAGGGTTCCCAATGGAAGCTTGAGGCTGAAAAAACAACATTTTGTCATACATGAAAATACCTGAGCATACATGATTATATAAGAAAACATATTTCAATGCATAAACATACGTTAAAATATCTGAGCATAGAATCAAGAATTCCGCAATCAAAACATAAACTGCTTGATTCTTGCTGTGGTTGCAAATTTTGTTGCGTGGCAAATCTGGATGCACTGCTGAACTGCTGATCACTGGCATGTGCACTGGCTTGGCTCTGCCCCAAAGCTGCTTCTTCTTGTTTTTAAGCTTTGGTTGTTTACCTTGTTTTTCTGATAGGTGGCTGGGGGGTCCCATTCCGAATGTTGGTTAATGATGGTTGACTAATAATTAATGTCGATTACTGATGCTTAGTGATGGTGAATGTGATTTTCAGATGGTTGTTTTTTGTTTTAAATGATTGGCATAGTTGACAAGGCAATGCAAAAGTACCAAAATGAATGAATCCAAATAAAATCAAAATATTCACGTGATTTTCTTGATTCCTAGCATTGTGGAATGATCGACGCAATAAGCAGGGCGGTACTAAAGTACCCAGAATTCAAAAACGCATTTCGTAGATTTTACAATAGTATTGCTGAGTGCATAGCCAATTCATCAAGGCAATACTAAAGTGCCCAAATACAAAAAATTCATATGTCACAGAAAAAATATCGTGATATACTTGGCGTTTCATTTTGGATGTGTGTATTACAAAATGATTGGCCCAATCACAAAGTGCCCCAATACAAAGAAACAAGAAATAAACTAAAAAACAAAAAGAGGAAAAAAAGCCCTGGTGATTTTCTGAGTGTTTTTTTAGGTTTCAATACTGTGCTAAATGGTTGGCAAAATTAACAAGCCATACTAAAGTGCCCAAATACCCAAATACAAAAATTAGACCTAAAAAACAAGAATAGAAAAACAAACATCAGGAATTCTTGGTGAATGCTTTTGGAATCTAGTACTGCTAAACGATTTGTCCAATTGACAATGCAATACTAAATTGCCCAAATACAAAAATATGTTTTGAGTGAATATCGTGATTGTTTTGGTCTTTTTTTGTGTTTTTGTATTGTCAAATGATTGGCCCAATTAACAAGGCAGTGCTAAAGTACCCAAATTCAAAATATAGTAAAAACAGGACTTGCTGAATAAGTGTTTTTGTAGTATTAAGTATATATTGCTACACGATTGGCCCAATTAAGAAGGCAATCCCAAAGCACCTCAAGGTGTAACAAATACACACATGAACAAATGAAATTCAATCACATGATTAAAAAAATGAAAGTATGGTTTTCAGGGTCTTGCTTGCTTTCTTGGCTTTCTTGGCTTTCTTGCTTTCTTGGCACTATATCTTGTGCAACAGAGGTATATTTATATATATTGGTTTGACGACTCATGGCTTCCATGCTTCCACCAAATCATGGTTCACAGAGCACGGATGCAATACTGAAACCGCCTTAAAACAATGAAATAAGTTTCAAACAAATTAAAACAAAATAAATGAAATAGTTGCAAATCACTATGTTTTTTCATACATGGTGGGCAAGTTTGAATGGATATCCTTCCGAATAGCACCCCCATCTTGACAGTAGATTGAAGTGTTGATTTTGATGGTTTATCTTGTATGATTGACAATGATTGGATATGGTTGGGAATGATCGACGATGCTTGATGATTGAAGACGCGTCATGATCGATAATGAGAATTGGCTGGCAATGCCAGAATCACTTTGCCCTCCTTGATCAGGTAAGATGTATATAAAGAATTCCAACAGGGTAACACACGTGAACCCAACCACCACCCAACGACCACCCAACCACGATAAGCCACCACCCAACCATCATAAGCCACCACACTCCGCCCATCACAGTCAGCAACCGAATCAGTGGATCGATCTCGGGGGCCCAAACATGGATGACATCATAGCAGACGAGAGCATAGGCCTCGGTCAAACGGAGAACCGACCGCTTGGAGAGGGCAAAAAAATGTGGAGAAAGCAAGGAATTTGGAGAAATCTTTGGAAAATGTTGGAGAAATCATTGGGAAAGGTCTATGTAATTACTAAGCGATTCCTAAATCATTGGAAATGTTGATGTAATTACTCATTCTGAGTCATTTGGAGTAAGTTACCTTATATTTTTTTAGTAATGTTGGAGAATGCCTAAGATCTGTCGTAAAATACGTAATGATCTGTTGGGGATATCTATCTGATAGGCATGTACATGTATACATATGTACATATATTGTGTTATACATATTCATAATGTAATTAGGTCAATCATATGGAATTGTTTAGACGGCAAACACATATTGTACTTACATTTGTATTCACAAAGAACATATCGGAAAAAACAGTGGTAATGACATGTACTGACAAGAGATCTCACTTGCAGCAAGTTGTTTGCATCTGTATCCAACCAGGAATGTTGAAATAGTACGTAGTGAGTCAGTATTGAAAGGAAGGGGTCATGTTGGTCTTGGCTTAGTCGATCTCCCTGGCTGGCTATTGAGGGCTCACTGTCCAAGAAAGGACATGGGCCAGATACATGTGCTGAAACGGCTTTGTAGCTGTTTGCTCACTTTGCTTGCTGATGCTGCTTAACTTATTGAGCCAAAGTTTGTTTGTCCGTGTCTGCATGGACATTGCTCCTTTGTTGACCGTGTTTGTTCGCAACAGAACCGGAAAAGCGCTTCGGAAGCCGGAACCGAACCCTGAAACCTGCAACCCTGGCCGCAAGCCCTCGAACCCCGGAACCTTTTTCAACTCCTATGACCAACGAATCGTAGACCTGTCGAGTTTGCAAATTCTCAGCCTTTGGAACCTTGTTGCCTGCCATTTTTCCCAATTGTCTCATTTTGTCTCTTGCTTCCCAACTTGTTTATTGATGTTCCCACTTGGCTCCCATTTGTCTCCCAGTTCTTTCCCATGTGTTTCCAACTTCTCTCGGTTTTTGTCCGCTAGTCTTGCAGCTGGTCTCGCACTTGCGGGTCTTTTGCTTGGGCTTCCAATTGTCTCCCAGATCGCCGACAAACTCGAGCCTTGAACTTGTGAACCCATTCGCCAATCTGGAACCCTCACTGCTGGCTGCAGAGCCGGGTTCATTGGCCCAATTGGATCCAATCGGAGATCCAATCGGATCTGGCTCATCTTTCAGCACTGCTTCTGATTCCAAGTCCTCAACATGCACTCGCCCAGCCTCGCAGAAGAACTGTCCGGCGCAAGCAGTGGTGGCACCTGGCGGGCCGGGCACGGCCTAGGAGGAACTCGTTGACCTATCCAGCAAAATTTGGCCGTTTCAGTTGCCTGGGGCAGGCACGAGATAGTTTCACCTGGTTGAGTATCCTCAGCATGAAGGTGACAATCCCAACTGATTGCTATAAGTTTCAGTCAACATTTCTGACAGCCTTGTAGTGATGGACCCGCCATCTAGCTAAGCTCCTGGAATAATCCAACTGTTGACGTTTTTCTGTGCTGCTTTTAAATGTGCTTTATTCGTGTTTTTGCCTGCGCTAGTGCTTTTTGGTTTGGCCAAATCTACCAAACTCACCGGCCACAGGTACCCACGACACACCACCCACCTTCACAACACCGGAACCGTGCCTCCCCTTGAGGCGAAGTGGGTGATGCCATCTGTGTGGGAACCACAGGAGATGACCTGAGCCATGAGGCAACGATCAAAACATGCCATGGAAATCGGCCTGGCTGCGATTCGTGATACAGCATGGCCAAGGGGTCCGAGTCCAATGCGCGGCTCAACTTCGCCTATGAGTTGGAACGGTGAGGTTTAAAATAGATGAAACTACAGTAAATGCCACTGCATGCCCCAAGCAATCTCAGTCGTTATGGCCACGGGATCCAAAAAACGATACCTGACCCTGATTTACATGTACTAAACGGACAACAGCTTGGACTTTGCTTTTCGCTCCCTGGTCACGATAAACCATGTCTTTGACGCCCTATGAATTCATTCCCGTCTTGTTTCCATAGACAGCCGAGTGCCCAGCGGCGGCTTCAGTCCAGGGATGTCGTGGCTCTCCCGCGACAACGTGGGATCTGAGACCTGTGTAGGCACCTGAAGTGTGAGTTCAAGCGCGGCGTGGAACCCCAAAAATGAGGCAAGCCGCAGCAACAAAAAAACAAACAACGAACAGGAATGATTGGAATATATTGGAATACATCCACCAACGAACCGAACAACAAACGAACGAACGAACGAACGAACGAACGAACGAACGAACAAACAAACAAACAAACAAACAAACAAACAAACAAACAAACAAACAAACAAACGAACGAACGAACGAACGAACGAACGAACGAACGAACGAACGAACAGATCCATGGTAACAATCAGGACATAATCAGTAATCCGTTAAAGACACCAAATAGGATTTTATAGTCGGCACACATTTGCAATCTTGGGGCAATTTCTGACACATGTGGAGTACATCCACCAACATCCACCAACCATAAGTGTTGAAATTCATTCGATGCAGTCGGTCTTTCCAGCGCGGCACCATGCATCAAACAATGCAGCCCAATGGCATCCCGTATCCAGGCAGGTTTAGAGCTGTCCCTTCAGGCGACGATTGCGCCCAGCTCTGAATTTCCTACTTTCAAAGGTTGAGTAGGCAATGGGAATAACCCAGAGAGTAGTATCTAAATGTATCTAATCATTTATTATAAGCTTTCCCATTGGTTCCTTCTTTTTCCTACTTCCCACGTTGTTTTTCTTTAGAAAACCTTATTGCAAAGCAACCCAGCAACCAATGGCAGCCGGTAGCGGGCAGCCGCCTGTAGCAACCGCGCGAAGCATTACCCAAAAAATAGCCTCTTTCCGTTTCATGGTCTTTGCTGCGCAGCTCTGTAGCTTAGAAAACGGAAAAAATAAACGGATTTCAATGTACGTACTCTGTAGCTTGATTTCCTGATTAATTATTGAAATCCATTGAAATCAAAACAGATGGAAATTCACTGAGTAGCTAAGCAGTGCTGAAACAGCTCACTTGATTACAGACTCCTTCCTGTACAAATAGTGAGCTCACCTAAAATTTGCCTGAGATTAAGAGTTGTTTACGTCTGTAGAAAAACTTCAGAGATTTCCGAGGCATCCACGACCGTGGATTGTGGTACGGTGTCTATCTCGTCGACTTCCTGCTCACAGGGCCCCCCTGGAAGCTGGAAGTAGGAGAAATGCGATCGAAATACCAAACGGAACAAAATGGAAGGCTCATTGCTTAGGCTGGTTATGGTCAAAAGTGGTAAACGAATAAAATTAATCTCATCCTCAGCACAGAAGAAGCAAAATGGCCGTTAACCATCAGCAAAACAAGCGGCAAGGACCAAAACTTTGTGCCGGTTTGTGTGCGGCTGACTGCACGAGACTGCGGGATGTGATGCCATCGTTGCAACTGTCGTCCAATAGGTGAATCGGTTGGCCCATACATTGGTAGCAACTCGAAGCCAGAGATGCCAAAGGATCTGATGTTCAGAACTCAGTTGGCACTCCATCTAAGAAGCCGGGGGAATCCCAAAATGATCCCTGCTGCGAATACCGGCGCAAAAGCATTTGGTGAGTCTATGTAATGATAGATCGGATGTATCCTCTTGAGTGCAGACCATGCGAATCGATTCAATTTGTCCCAGGGTCAGGGGTCTCCTGGATGAAAGCAGGTGCCACAGTGGTCGGCTCCTCCGGCACTTCAACTCCTGACACGACTGGTTGTAGAGGGACCGGAGAGCCCAGTTTCATCTCCGGGAAAATAAATGTCACAGAAATGAAATATTGAAATACATTGAAATTCATTAATCATTGTATTCTCTATGACTTTGTTGGTTATCATCCCCAATCAAATTGAGAGTTAATATTGACCCGCAGCCATATTGAAATACATTGAAATTCACATTTGTCTCGCCAACCTTCTTGGCCATGCCATCCATGTATTTAATCTTGACGGGCACTGATTTGTGCCAAGAAGTCCATAGCTCTGGAAATCCAGCCGGAAACCAGTGTGGTGTTTTGACCATGTTCATGATCACAGGAAGGAAGAATATACTGCATCGTCGCTCCAAAATGGCCATGGGCAGTTCTGGCTGAAAATCGCTGTGCCCTGATGGGTCTCAAACATTGACCGAATGTTCTAGCGAAGCAACATTCGCAGTCGAATTGATAGACTTTGGTGGAATGTGTTTTTTTTGTTAGCAAAATCATGAATATTGGATGCCCATGAGAATGCCCCAGGCTTCTTTGCTTTCACGTTACCACAGTCAACGGGTCCGAGCCCAGCAAATGAACCTCGAAATGCATGTTTTTCACTGACATTGCATCACGTGATATGGACTGCAAGTGGATGAAATTGGGCTACGATCATCCTTTAGCATCTTCCAAGTCGTGATCGTGGGTGATCCACCATGATTCATGTCTCCGAACCGTGCACCCCGTTGTGACTCCCCTCCTCGCGGTGATGGAGATGGCATATCTGTTGGAACTGGCAGCTCCTGGTGGTGTTGGTGTCAGGCTGGCAGGACAGCTCCTTTGGCCAATTAAATCCACTGCCATCCCCCGGCAACTAACATGTTGAATGATATCCCAACAGCCTCCATTCGAGCATAGTCCAATCAGCAATAGGTTGTCTTCAGTGCCAAAAAGATGGACATCATAACTTTGGAGTATGGACACCTAGCACACTCTAGCCAGATCCTCCTGCCATTCACTGCATCGGTTCAGGGATTTTCAGGTGAAATTTGCTCACATAGAACCATAATCAATGGTCCAGCTCCTGCTCGTTGCTTCACTGTTTGTTCACAAAAGTTATCCAGAAGTTATTCATATGATGTGGACATAGGTCAGGTCCTCGTTCATGACCCACTAGAGTAACGATCAACATCAGCAATGACAGCACCAGCAACAGCAAACCAGGACTACAATGACCACAACTACACCCTATATAATACAACTGCAACCAAAACAACCACAAACTCAAAAAACGCAAAGAAGTGCGTAAACATGGCTGACCTGATTACCACTCACTCTGGGATATATTGCTCGCAACTCCACGCATTGCCCCCAAGGGCAGGCCCCGGGCATATATGAATAGGCGATATGATAAAAACTGGTTTCTATCAAAGGATTCAAATGATCAACTGTGATTTCACTGGTCATGTGCTCTTGGAAAATCTGGATGTGGGCATGACAAATTCAGGTACCGCCATAGCTATGAAGATGCTACAAATACGAACCTAGTGTTCAAGTGAAGTGTGTCGAGCACCGTGTATTCCATTCTGTTTGATGCGCTAACTGGGTTCCCCGGCTGTTGGCGACAGCGCTGGTGCTGACGACTGAGGATATTCCACGCTTTCCTGCAGTCAATTGCGCAGTGGCTCAATCCCGGAAACCTTGAGACCTTAAATGACTGTGACTCAGTTGTAAAACAGCGCATCGTTTCTGTCTTAATAGCTGTGTCGTGACATTTGAGTCTCTTCTGTTACAGGAGTCTTTATACAGGTCTATTCAGGACTCCCGCCATACATGCCTCTTGTGCTCAGGACTCCACATCTTCATTTTATCTACGTTCTGTAGAATAGGTAGGCAAGTCTCCATAAAAAGGCCGGAATTCCCAGAAAATATTCTGACTCAAATCAAATGAAGCTTCAGTTCGCTTCAGACACTCAGATAAAACAAACAATGTCAAACTCACTCAAACTGTATACGTCCCCTGGAAAAAAGTTTTTCACCACCGTTCTTGCTGATTGCCACCCCCGCGAGGCCAAAGGATTGTCAGGCTCATTCAGAAGCGCGTGCGTTCGCTTCTCAACCCCCCCATTGTTGAATCAGCACCTACCGCATACTCCAAGCGGAACAACAATAGCCCAACAAGTTATCGTTTCAGCCGGACCAATGGCCTCCAAAAAATGAGCGAGCATGCGAATGAGCAGAATGAGCACTTCGGGTTAATCAAAAAAATCATACGGCAACGGGCAGGTAATGGCAAAACAATCTTGTTGCTGTCACCAGTGGTTCTTACGGTCCTCACGTTGACAATAACAGGAACATGAGTAGGAACATGCTAAAAATCATCAAACAACTCGACATCTTGGCAGGTTCAGCAAAAGCATCATGAGCATCTCAACAGCTTGGCAGCACCGCAATCTCGCCCAAAATCTTCACCCAGGGAATTCACCCAGATCAATCTGTCAATCTTGGGGAATCGTGGAACCCCGATGTCTTGGTGACGTCAAATTCAAGCACTACTTCGCACTTCCCATACTGAAGTTGTCTTACGATGCCTGAATATTGCTTCGGGCAGCTGGCAATGCAATCGCTGGCCAATGACAATGATCAGCTGTCAAGCAGTCCACACTCGTTGCTAATAATATATCGTGCATCTGCTGACGTACCCGAGTCACCTTTGACTTGCCATGCAGGCTGAAGCAACACCAACACCCGCAAGAACTATGCCGAAATAATCTCCATCGTCAAAATTTCTCATTCTTGGTTTCAATAAATCTACATCAACTATAAATCATAGGCAACTCTTTTCCACACATAGGGGTATCTTCGGGTAGATCCTTCTTACATGCAGTCAGAATCCATCAACTCTGCACCAAGAGACTGCTGGCTGGAGGACTCCTCCTGCAGCTCGTAACCAGCTTGGGACCCCCAACACTTGTTTTGGTGTGTCAACAGTATATTATTGTGACATTTGCATACATGTTGCATACATTTTACATACAAATTACGTTTTACACATACGTTTTACATACATTTACTTCACTGTATGTTCGTTGTATCCTCGTTCCTTGCGGACGTGCGATTGCATGGTTTCGATCAGTTGCAATACCCTCACTGTTGGTTGGCATTCCTATGGACACTTTGTTTTTGGCAATTTTGACCAGTGATTGCTGTAGCTAAAGTTATGCTGCCATTCCT
>VSDK01023712.1:100937-105937 GCA_009767595.1 Symbiodinium kawagutii
GCTATTTCTTGAGATGTGCCCCAACTCTTAGCACGCCAGAAACTGTCGGTTTTTGGGATCTAGAAATCACCCCAGCCACAAAACTAATGAATTGCTTTCAGACAATAATGTTCCCAATTATGCAAAGCCATCTGTCTCCCGCTCAACTGGAATCGCCCACTTTGGCTGGTTGGTGGTTGAACCGTCCAACACTCAAAAGTTCAAAATATTCAGCCCCTTGCCAAAATCAGACGGCTCTTACATGCTCAGAAAACGTTTTTTGACAACTTAGCCAGAATCTATCGATATGAGATCGGTTCGTCCAGGCACACTGGTGTTCACTAGATTTGGTGACTCTTCTTACTTCATCGGTAAGAAGATATTTGGAATCTCATGGACCTATATCACTTCGATGTGGAGCCCCAAGTGTAGGCTAGTTGGACACTCAGTCAGGCACCGGCAAATTGAGGAACACCTTCATCCACCCTCCTACTGCGGCCTGGCACTGTTGGCTCCGCGCGTGTCAATGCTGTGGGCACCTGATCAAGGCTCTAGCACGCCACGGGAAACTTCGCAACCCACATTAGAGCCAACCTAGATCCTTCCATGTTGCGGGCTATCTGTGCTAAAGTCAAGACCCGATTTGGCAATTTGTTGACGACATCTGTCCATGGCTATCCTACTAACCCCTGCGAATGCCGAATTCTAGCCACTGGGACCCCCACGGAGTCATCACCCAAGTCCGATCCTGGACTCGTTGGCATCTCTGTTGGCACCTGGAGACACCATGGGGAATGGAGAACTGCAACCGGCTAAATGTGTGCTTAAAATGCATCATTGCGGAAACGTATTGGTAGATGCATGATGTACAGTAGACATGCAAACATGTGCACACGTAATCGTGAAGGCATCTATCACGCCAAACCTCGAGCTGTTAGCCACCCAAGATAAACAATGTTGTTTTCAGGCCCCCAATACAAGTTCGGTCAATAGAGCATGAATATATTCTATGTATTTGATGCAATGACATATTTAAGTATACTTAAATATTCCCCGGACGGTCCCTTTCAGTTAATCGCAGAGTTGGCAGCACACAACTTTCCCTGCCAAGGCAATCCTTGGGCCTGAAGATCCTAAAGAGAATTGCATCTCTCGAAGTCATTGCACGACCAGCTTAACATCTGGATGCCATTTTCATGTTGTGTAAATCGAGCACCCCCGCAGCATTCATCGCCATTGAAAAAAAAAGATATGAACTTCCTAACAAACAACATCTTAGAACAAGACCCGAATGGCGCATGTGTTCTGTACATTGTGGGGACCTACGGCGATTCAAAGTCCTGGGTTACTTCATGCTACTGGCGGATTTCCAGCCAATCCTAAAGTAATTAACAAAAAGATACCCTGACTGTCGATCGTGAAGTCATAAGAATCCATAAGAATCCATAAGAATCCATGAGAATCCATAAGAATCCATAAGAAGCACAAACCTTAGTCTGGATATGGAAGGCTGTTCCCCGAAAGTCGAATACGAAGCTACATAAGTTACAATCCCTTGAAAAGTGGCTTTAAGCTGGCACCCGTTCTGACAAGTCCTTCATCTGAACACGAAATGGAAAACCGACCCAAAATAATGATTGGAATTGATAGGAGAGTGTAAGGTTCAGTGGGTCCCCAAATGTGGATTTGAGATGGTGGCGTCCTCAGATGGTTGTCGTTTCCTTTTAA
This sequence comes from Symbiodinium kawagutii, assembly GCA_009767595.1. Lineage (NCBI taxonomy): Eukaryota > Dinophyceae > Suessiales > Symbiodiniaceae > Symbiodinium > Symbiodinium kawagutii. The sequence continues at coordinate 102,645 of VSDK01023712.1, forward strand.
AGAATTCGAAAAAAATGTGTCTCCAAGTTGTTGTTGATTTAGGTTTACTCCTCATATATAACTCCGACACCATGCTAGAGCAATTTTGTTTGGCGCGTCATGAAAACTGTTGCTGCCCAGGCGCTGGCATTTCAGAGGGTGAGCCCGGAGCAGCCGAGGAGCCAGGGCCCAGAAATGCCGAAGAATGCAAACCTCCAAAGGCCACGTGGGGCTGAATAAAAACTTGTCCTGCAAAAGTATAATTTGATGGTTCACCTTTGTCAATCAATAGTTGGCTAGCTGGCAAATATTGGCAATTCCACAAACTGTTTGCATGAAACTGGTGTCGCAACTACTGCAAAACAAGTGTAACAGGTAGTTGACGCTACTTTCCATGGTCGAGTAATTGTAAAGTTCATGTTTTCCTACGGGCAGGCGATTGATATAATTACACTATCTGCGCCGCGTTCCCTGATACTTCTTGAGATGTGCCCTAACTGGCCCTAACTCTTAGCACGCCAGAAACTGTCGGTTTTCGGATCTAGAAATCACCCCAGCTAGAAAACCAATGAATTGCTCTCAGACAATAATGTTCCAAATTATGCAAAGTCACCTGTCTCCTGCTCAACTGGAACTGCCTACTTCGGCTGCTTGGCGCTTGAGCCATCCAACCAATACAAGGTATATTGATCAGCCATGATCAGCCGGTACTGGTTGGGTGTGCCCAAAACAAAGTCACTAAAGTGGCACTTGAATCCTTAGCAAACCAGAATAGGATGTCCTTTCAAGCTGTTAGGATGTCCTTCTCATAATGTGTGCATGGCTACCGCCAAAGCATGCAACATATTTCTAAAGCAAGAAGTAAAGAAAAAACTCAACACACAAACACTGATGAAACCAAACATACTTCATGAGCGTGGCTGAAAATCTGCCTGATGTTGAATGTGATCATGGAGTTTGGTTTGACCAATGTCTTATGTATTTTAACAAGTCCTTTCCCGAAACTGAGCCAGAGAATCGGGGAGATATGAGGTGTCCAGCTTCGGGGTGTTATCAACGTGGAAACACTTTGAGAAAAGCTCCACTGGCTGCACTGATTAGGATCGACATGTGAAAAACCCAACTCAGATGTGCAAAGCGAGCAAATTAATTAACAGCTTCATCCAACCAGCCATAAACTGCGGCCTGGCACTGTTGGCTCTACGCGTGTCAATGCTGTGGGCACCTGACAAAGGCTCGAGCGCTGGTCAAGCAAAAAAACGGATGAAAACAATAGATAAATATTGGGAATTTGGCAACAAAGGACACGTGTATAATTTCAAACAACCAGCAAACACGTCAACAAAGACATGTAAGCCCAATATAATGTGACCTGAGACAAAAATATCTGTTATGAATGCATGCAAAGAATTTAGCCGCTAATGGTTATGATGAGGAAGAGGATGAGAATGAGGATGAGGATGAGGATGAGGATAAGGACAAGGATAAGGAGGAGGAGGATGATGATGATGATGATGATGATGATGATGATGATGATGATGACGATGACGATGATGCTGATGATGATGATGCTGATGATGATGATGATGATGATGATGATGACGATGAATGATGACGACCATGATGGTGAGGATGATGATGATGATGATGATGATGGTGATGATGATGATGACGATGAATGATGATCATGATGATGGTCATCATGATGGTCATGATGATGATGATGATGATGATGATGACGATGAATGATGACGACCATGATGGTGAGGATGATGATGATGATGATGATGATGACGATGAATGATGACGACCATGATGATGATGATGATGATGATGATGATGATGATGATGATGATGATGATGATGACGATGACGATGATGCTGATGATGATGATGCTGATGATGATGATGATGATGATGATGATGACGATGAATGATGACGACCATGATGGTGAGGATGATGATGATGATGATGATGATGGTGATGATGATGATGACGATGAATGATGATCATGATGATGGTCATCATGATGGTCATGATGATGATGATGATGATGATGATGACGATGAATGATGACGACCATGATGGTCATGATGATGATGATGATGATGATGATGACGATGAATGATGACGACCATGATGGTCATGATGATGATGATGATGATGATGATGACGATGAATGATGACGACCATGATGGTCATGATGATGATGATGATGATGATGATGACGATGAATGATGACGACCATGATGGTCATGATGATGATGATGATGATGATGATGACGATGAATGATGACGACCATGATGGTCATGATGATGATGATGATGATGATGATGACGATGAATGATGATCATGATGATGGTCATCATGATGGTCATGATGATGATGATGATGACGATGAATGATGACGATCATGATGGTGAGGATGATGAGGATGATGGTGATGACGATGAATGATGACGATCATGATGGTGAGGATGATGATGATGATGATGATGATGATGATGATGACGATGACGATGAATGATGATCATGATGATGCTGATGATGATGATGCTGATGATGATGATGCTGATGATGATGATGCTGATGATGATGATGCTGATGATGATGATGCTGATGATGATGATGCTGATGATGATGATGCTGATGATGATGATGCTGATGATGATGATGCTGATGATGATGATGCTGATGATGATGATGCTGATGATGATGATGCTGATGATGATGATGCTGATGATGATGATGCTGATGATGATGATGCTGATGATGATGATGCTGATGATGATGATGCTGATGATGATGATGCTGATGATGATGATGCTGATGATGATGATGCTGATGATGATGATGCTGATGATGATGATGCTGATGATGATGATGCTGATGATGATGATGCTGATGATGATGATGCTGATGATGATGATGCTGATGATGATGATGCTGATGATGATGATGCTGATGATGATGATGCTGATGATGATGATGCTGATGATGATGATGCTGATGATGATGATGCTGATGATGATGATGCTGATGATGATGATGCTGATGATGATGATGCTGATGATGATGATGCTGATGATGATGATGCTGATGATGATGATGCTGATGATGATGATGCTGATGATGATGATGCTGATGATGATGATGCTGATGATGATGATGCTGATGATGATGATGCTGATGATGATGATGCTGATGATGATGATGCTGATGATGATGATGCTGATGATGATGATGCTGATGATGATGATGCTGATGATGATGATGCTGATGATGATGATGCTGATGATGATGATGCTGATG
>VSDK01023712.1:108437-124328 GCA_009767595.1 Symbiodinium kawagutii
TCATCACCCAAGTCCGACCCTGGACTCGTTGGCATCTCTGTTGGCACCTGGAGACACAATCGAGAACTGCCTCCGACTAAATGCCTGTTTTGAATGCTGCCAATGGGCCCCCCCCCCCCGGAGCCACTGGGACCCCCCACGGAGTCATCACCCAAGTCCGACCCTGGACTCGTTGGCATCTCTGTTGGCACCTGGAGACACAATCGAGAACTGCCTCCGACTAAATGCCTGTTTTGAATGCATGATATTGCATCATTGTGTATACGTATTGGTAGATGCATGATGGACAGTAAACATGCAAACATGTGCACACGTAAACGTGAAGGCATCTATCACGCCAAACCTCGAGCTGTTAGCCACCCAAGATAAACAATGCTGTTTTCATATCCCACTCGACAAAAACTAAAGTTCGGTCAATAGTAGAAAATCAAGTTGTGAATAGGATACCCACTGGAGGGTCCAGTCCAGTTTGTTGTAGTCGGCAGAACACAACTTTCCCGGCCAATAAAACCCTGGGGTCTTAATCTGTCTTATTTATCCTCGATATACCAAGACGCACCAACCAGTTTCCGGCCAAATCTTTGAGGAAACAAATATATATTCTTGGCATATCTTGACACTCAGCCATGAAGATTGCATCATCTCGCATCCCTCGAAGTCATTGCAGGACCAGCTTACTATCTGGGTCCCCCGGTTTTATGTTGTATGTAAATCTAGCACCGCTGCAGCATTCAATGCCATCGGAAAAATAAGCTCAGGCGCCATCCCCAACAGCTTGAAAGTTTCTGGATTATCTTCTCTCTTTTCACGTTGTCCTTCATACTTTTGCTTGAACCGTTTTTGTGTTGAAAAGCACGCTTTGGCTTGCAGAGTGCTTGGTCTAATCATTTACACATCGACTTTTTTTCCACGCCCTGCCCCCCTTTCATTTTTTCCCACGCCCTGCCCCCCTCCTGCAAAAAAACAATTTACACATATTTGAGCGCACCATATAGTGCGGTTCAGTGCTTTTGTCAAAACCATTCACAAATCGAAATGCTATGGAACTTCACAAAGCCTCTGCAGTAAGACCCTGCGAAAGTCACAAAGTCTCTGCACCGGAACCTTCCAGAACCTCATCAGCTATCTGCAACGGAACGCTCTGGAACTCCACCAAATATCTGGACCCGAACCTTCACAGGAAACCTGCACCGGAACCCTTCACCGGAACACTCCTGACCTGAACAAGTATCTGCACCTGGACCCTTCGGAACCTCACCGGCTTTCTGCACCGAAACTCTCTGGAACCTCATCAACTATCTGCACAGGAACCCCCTGGAACCTCAGCATCTGCACCTGAACCCGTCAGCGCAACTCTTCAGAACCTCACCAGGTATCTGTGCTGGAACCCTCCGGAACTTGATCAGCTACCTGCACCGGGTTCTATCTGCCTTGGAACCCACCAGAACCTCATCAGCTGTCTGCCCAGGAACCTTCTGGAACCCAGTATTCATCTGCAGGAACTGTTCATCGAAACCTTCCACGTATCTGCACCGGAACTCTCCGTAACCCTCTGGAACCTTGTCCGGAACCTGGTGTTGAAGCTGCACCGAGTCGCACCAGAGCTAATCTGGGCTAAAGACCCCATAGCAAAATATTGCTGTTGGGGAAAAACACTAACTTCCTAGCGGACAACATCTCACAACAAGACCCCGAATTTGGATTGCTCAAGAATACCCGATCGTATCTTGGCTCTGCAGCCCAAAATGGCACATGTTTTCTGTACATTGTGTTGTGGGGACCTATGGCGATTCAGAGTCCTTGGTTTCTTCATGCTACTGGCGGATTTCCAGCCAACCCTAAAAGAATTGACAAAAAGATACCCTGGCTGTCAATGGTGAAGTCATAAAAATCCGAAAGAATTCATAAGAACCATAAGGATCCATAAGAATCCAAAAAAATCCAGAATCAAAAAGTAGGTCTGAACTGGCACCCCTTCTGACAAATCCTTCACCTGAACACCAAATCGAAAAACTGACCAAAATAATGATTGGAATTGGTAGGAGAGTGTTAGGTTCAGTGGGTCCCCAAATGTGGACTTGAAATGGTGGCGTCCTCAAATGGTTGCCGTTTCCTTTTAAAGAACTTTAAAGATATTGTTTTTAAGTGTTTATTGATTCAGGTTTACTCCTCATAACTCTACACCATGCTAGAGCAATTTTTTGTTTGGTTTGATGAGTTTTGAAATCTATTGAAAACTGCTGCTGCCCAGGCACTGGCATTTCAGAGGGCGAGCCGGGAGGAGCCGAGGAGCCCAGAAATGCCGAAGAATCCAAACCTCCGGGGGCCACGTGGGGCTGAAGAAAAATAAGTCCCGAAAAATATCTGTCATGGGATCGTTCACCTTTGTCAATGAATAGATTGCTAGTTGGCAGTTCCAATCATTAAAGTGGACCACCAGGTACTGCTGATGCTACTTTCCATGGTCGAGTAATCATAAAGTTCATGTTTTCCCACGGGCAGGCGATTGATATAATTACACTATCTCGGCCGCGTTCCCTGATACTTCTTGAGATGTGCCCTAACTGGCCCTAACTCTTAGCACGCCAGAAACTGTCGGTTTTCGGATCTAGAAATCACCCCAGCTAGAAAACCAATGAATTGCTTTCAGACAATAATGTTCCAAATTATGCAAAGCCACCTGTCTCCCGCTCAACTGGAATTGCCTACTTTGGCTGCTTGGCGCTTGAGCCATCCAACCAATACAAGGTTATTGATCAGCCATGATCAGCCGGTACTGGTTGGGTGTGCCCAAAACAAATTCACTAAAGTGGCTCTTGAATCCTAAGCAAACCAGAATAGGATGTCCTTTCAAGCTGTTAGGATGTCCTTCTCATAATGTGCGCATGGCTACCGCCAAAGCATGCAACATATTCCTAAAGCAAGAAGTAAAGGAAAAATCCAACACACAAACACTGATGAAAACAAACATAGCTCATGAGCATGGCTCAAAGGCTGTCTGATGGTGCATGTGAGAGAATCGAGTTTGTTTTGACCAAACATGTCTTGCGCATCTTTTAATCAAGTCCCCAAAACTTAGCCCGAGAATGCCGGAGATGTGAAGTGTCCAGCTTCGGGGTGTTATCAAGGTGGAGCACCTTGAGCACGGCTCCACTGGTTCCACTGATTAGGATTTTCTTACCCGACACGAGCAAAACCCAACTCAGATGTGCAAAGCATGTCTGGGTCTATTGACGAAGACTGGTCATGCGAGTGATCTGTGTCTTGAAGACACATCAAAAACGTGACTACGAGCGGCAGTGTGACCCATTGCCAAAAGCAGTAGGCTCTTAGAATCTCTCGAGAATCTGCCGACATGAGATCGGTTCGTCCTGCTATGCTGGTGTTCCCTAAACCTAAAAAGCAAATGTTGGCACATAAAATGTGGATAAATTTGGTCACTCTTCATTGGTATGCAACTGATTCATGGGGCCCCGAAGTGTATGCACCAATCTCAATTCGTTATGGGGCCCCGAAGTGTAGACTCCTACCTTGGACGCTCAGCCAGGAACCAGCAAATGGAGGAACACCTTCATCCACCCCGCCGCAGACTGCAGCCTAGCACGGTTGGCTCTTCCCGCGTCAATGCTGTGGGCACCTGACAACGGCTCTAGCTCTAGTAAGTATGTCCGCTCAAAAATGCTCAGAAACAATGCGAAGGGTCAAGAACTTCGAGAAGTCAAAAGATCAAAAGTCAAAAAGCAAAAGTGACACAATTGCAAATAGGAACAGGTTTGCCACCAATGTAGTGACTTGCAAAGAGAATTGCAATGCTTGGAGGTTCTGAGGGAGGCATTCCCCAGAAAGTTGCTCAATGGACCGCCCTCCACCGAGCCACTGGGACCCCCCACGGAGTCATCACCCAAGTCCGACCCTGGACTCGTTGGCATCTCTGTTGGCACCTGGAGACACAATCGAGAACTGCCTCCGACTAAATGCCTGTTTTGAATGCATGATATTGCATCATTGTGTATACGTATTGGTAGATGCATGATGGACAGTAAACATGCAAACATGTGCACACGTAAACGTGAAGGCATCTATCACGACAAACCTCGAGCTTTTGGCCACCCAAGATAAACAATGCTGTTTTCATGCCATCGACAAAAAAATAAGGTTCGGTCAATAGTAGAAAATCAAGTTGTGAATAGGATACCCACTGGAGGGTCCAGTCCAGTTAGTTGTAGTCGGCAGAACACAACTTTCCCGGCCAATAAAACCCTGGGGTCTTAATCTGTCTTATTTATCCTCGATGTACCAAGACGCACCAACCAGTTTCCGGCCAAATCTTTGAGGAAACAAATATATATTCTTGGCATATCTTGACACTCAGCCATGAAGATTGCATCATCTTGCATCCCTCGAAGTCATTGCAGGACCAGCTTACTATCTGGGTCCCCCAGTTTTATGTTGTATGTAAATCTAGCACCGCTGCAGCATTCAATGCCATCCGGAAAAATAAGCTCAGGCGCCATCCCCGACAGCTTGAAAGTTTCTGGATTATCTTCTCTCTTTTCACGTTGTCCTTCATACTTTTGCTTGAACCGTTTTTGTGTTGAAAAGCACGCTTTGGCTTGCAGAGTGCTTGGTCTAATCATTTACACATCGACTTTTTTTCCACGCCCTGCCCCCCTTTCTTTTTTTCCCACGCCCTGCCCCCCTCCTGCAAAAAAACAATTTACACATATTTGAGCGCACCATATAGTGCGGTTCAGTGCTTTTGTCAAAACCATTCACAAATCGAAACCCTATGGAACTTCACAAAGCATCTGCAGTAAGACCCTGCGAAAGTCACAAAGTCTCTGCACCGGAACCTTCCAGAACCTCATCAGCTATCTGCAACGGAACGCTCTGGAACTCCACCAAATATCTGGACCCGAACCTTCACAGGAAACCTGCACCGGAACCCTTCACCGGAACACTCCTGACCTGAACAAGTATCTGCACCTGGACCCTTCGGAACCTCACCGGCTTTCTGCACCGAAACTCTCTGGAACCTCATCAACTATCTGCACAGGAACCCCCTGGAACCTCAGCATCTGCACCTGAACCCGTCAGCGCAACTCTTCAGAACCTCACCAGGTATCTGTGCTGGAACCCTCCGGAACTTGATCAGCTACCTGCACCGGGTTCTATCTGCATTGGAACCCACCAGAACCTCATCAGCTGTCTGCCCAGGAACCTTCTGGAACCCAGTATTCATCTGCACTGGAACTGTTCATCGAAACCTTCCACGTATCTGCACCGGAACTCTCCGTAACCCTCTGGAACCTTGTCCGGAACCTGGTGTTGAAGCTGCACCGAGTCGCACCAGAGCTAATCTGGGCTAAAGACCCCATAGCAAAATATTGCTGTTGGGGAAAAACACTAACTTCCTAGCGGACAACATCTCACAACAAGACCCCGAATTTGGATTGCTCAAGAATACCCGATCGTATCTTGGCTCTGCAGCCCAAAATGGCACATGTTTTCTGTACATTGTGTTGTGGGGACCTATGGCGATTCAGAGTCCTTGGTTTCTTCATGCTACTGGCGGATTTCCAGCCAACCCTAAAAGAATTGACAAAAAGATACCCTGGCTGTCAATGGTGAAGTCATAAAAATCCGAAAGAATTCATAAGAACCATAAGGATCCATAAGAATCCAAAAAAATCCAGAATCAAAAAGTAGGTCTGAACTGGCACCCCTTCTGACAAATCCTTCACCTGAACACCAAATCGAAAAACTGACCAAAATAATGATTGGAATTGGTAGGAGAGTGTTAGGTTCAGTGGGTCCCCAAATGTGGACTTGAAATGGTGGCGTCCTCAAATGGTTGCCGTTTCCTTTTAAAGAACTTTAAAGATATTGTTTTTAAGTGTTTATTGATTCAGGTTTACTCCTCATAACTCTACACCATGCTAGAGCAATTTTTTGTTTGGTTTGATGAGTTTTGAAATCTATTGAAAACTGCTGCTGCCCAGGCACTGGCATTTCAGAGGGCGAGCCGGGAGGAGCCGAGGAGCCCAGAAATGCCGAAGAATCCAAACCTCCGGGGGCCACGTGGGGCTGAAGAAAAATAAGTCCCGAAAAATATCTGTCATGGGATCGTTCACCTTTGTCAATGAATAGATTGCTAGTTGGCAGTTCCAATCATTAAAGTGGACCACCAGGTACTGCTGATGCTACTTTCCGTGGTCGAGTAACTATAAAGTTCATGTTTTCCCATGGGCAGGCGATTGATATAATTACACTATCTGGGCCGCGTTCCCTGACACTTCTTGAGACGTGCCCTAACTCTTAGCACGCCAGAAACTGTCGGTTTTCGGATCTAGAAATCACCCCAGCCACAAAACTAATGAATTGCTTTCAGACAATAATGTTCCAAATTATGCAAAGCCACCTGTCTCCCGCTCAACTGGAATTGCCTACTTCGGCTGCTTGGCGCTTGAGCCATCCAACCAATACAAGGTATATTGATCAGCCATGATCAGCCGGTACCGGTTGGGTGTGCCCAAAACAAAGTCACTAAAGTGGCACTTGAATCCTAAGCAAACCAGAATAGGATGTCCTTTCAAGCTGTTAGGATGTCCTTCTCATAATGTGTGCATGGCTACCGCCAAAGCATGCAACATATTTCTAAAGCAAGAAGTAAAGGAAAAATCCAACACACAAACACTGATGAAAACAAACATAGCTCATGAGCATGGCTCAAAGGCTGTCTGATGGTGCATGTGAGAGAATCGAGTTTGTTTTGACCAAACATGTCTTGCGCATCTTTTAATCAAGTCCCCAAAACTTAGCTCGAGAATGCCGGAGATGTGAAGTGTCCAGCTTCGGGGTGTTATCAAGGTGGAGCACCTTGAGCACGGCTCCACTGGTTCCACTGATTAGGATTTTCTTACCCGACACGAGCAAAACCCAACTCAGATGTGCAAAGCATGTCTGGGTCTATTGAAGAAGACTGGTCATGCGAGTGATCTGTGTCTTGAAGACACATCAAAAACGTGACTACGAGCGGCAGTGTGATCCATTGCCAAAAGCAGTAGGCTCTTAGAATCTCTCGAGAATCTGCCGACATGAGATCGGTTCGTCCTGCTATGCTGGTGTTCCCTAAACCTAAAAAGCAAATGTTGGCACATAAAATGTGGATAAATTTGGTCACTCTTCATTGGTATGCAACTGATTCATGGGGCCCCGAAGTGTATGCACCAATCTCAATTCGTTATGGGGCCCGGAAGTGTAGACTCCTACCTTGGACGCTCAGCCAGGAACCAGCAAATGGAGGAACACCTTCATCCACCCCGCCGCAGACTGCAGCCTAGCACGGTTGGCTCTTCCCGCGTCAATGCTGTGGGCACCTGACAACGGCTCTAGCTCTAGTAAGTATGTCCGCTCAAAAATGCTCAGAAACAATGCGAAGGGTTTCCCCATAGTTTTGTTGGTGAAGTTATCCCCCATGAAATTGGTTGGTTAATATTGACCCATAGCCAATGGATGGGATCCATTGGGATCCTTGGTTGCTACAGCTACAAGCAGCTGATGCTTCACAACCCGCCACAGCTGAGCTTCCGGGCAGGCGGATCCATCATATCGCCCTGAGACGGAGCAGATTCGTGGCCGTTACAGCCTGGGGACTTACAATCCGACCTAGCGAAACACCTGGCATTTGTTTACGTATGCTACCACCTAATGCCTATGATCATGGCATTGATCGATGATGATGATTGTCAATCACTTCTGGCTATGACCATGCTACCAACTGCAATGATTGACAATCATCGATCATCAACATAGTTAATCGCCAACCACTCAGGACTTCTTGCTTCATGATGCTTGAAGCAACCGTCAACCAACCGAAGCTTTCATCAGCAGCTGTGGTTTCACCAAATCCGTTAGCTTTAACCATGGTTGTCCATGAAACACTGTTGGCATCAAGCATTGACCAGCAGTATCTGGAATACAGTCAGGCATCCGTATCCTGTGCATCAAAAACCTTTAATGCAACTAAACATTGACCATCATGCTTCATAACCTTGTAAAAACACCATACTGATCTTATGCATTATATCAGTAAAGCAACTGAACTTTGACCCACCATTTTTGAGACTTACCCTCTGGTAAACTAACTTGGCAATGGAGAATCCACCAGAAAAATCGCATCAAAAATGGTGGATGCTCGATTGCTAGCTTACTTTACCAAAGGTCACTTGGCCAACAAGCCTAGAAAATGGACCCCAAGTGAGTCGCATGCCAAGTGCTGAGGGCAACTCTTCATGACACAATGGTGACCATCATCTTTCATCACACGGTGCTCGGTTGACCAATGTCAGCACCTCAAGGCCATCTGCAGGCGATGTTGGCAGTGGCTGCTCTGTGGGCACAGGCCTCGGCTCAGGACTTTCAAGACTTAAACATTGCATAAATAACGCGAATTAAGATGCTTTACCCATGATTGTTTAGCATTTAATACCCAAAAACAAATCTTTATGGTGTATAAATGCGAATTAAGATGCTTCTATTTCTTTTTTCATGGTTTGAACCTAAAAGTGACTTTGAAATGACCCAGAGACATGGTTTATGATTGATGCTATAATGAAATCATGTCTTTAACACATGGTTTATAACTCATGCTCCAACGATTGATAATGAATTATAGTGTCACAATGAAACTTGTTGATGGTTGAATTGATCATGTTCGTTCAAATGTGCTAAAAGTACTTCAGCAAGTTCAAACAGTAGTGATCAACAATGGTGACAAGGGAAATCATCAATGATTGTATGTAAATGTGTTACATGTTGTGAGTATGATATGAATTTTCATGTGAATTCAAATGTGTATACTATGTACATATATGAACACACACACGCAAACATATATATATATACAGACATAATGTGCGTGCTATGTGCATATCAAATACACACTTACATGAATAAACGCATGTATGGTGTATTGTAAGGTTAAGGGTAACCCTGGTCTCTTTTCTTGTAAGATGGATGGTTTAGGGGCACGCCCCTTTGTAGATGGACCAAAGCGTTGTTTGCTACATGCTTGGGATTTGGAAAGGGAACTGGTACTCTTTTCTCTTGTCACTTTGAGATACACATGATACATTCACACAATTCTAATTAAACAGATACCCCAATACAGAAATAAATAAAAGTATAAATAAATAGATAAAAAATAAATACATCAGATTAAATAAGATAAAAAAAAGTTAATGAACATATCAACACACAATGACGCATTGCGAACACATCGGCTGAACCACCTGAGCTTCCCTAGCATCTCCGACGGCGACCGCGGCTTCGAGTTGAAGCCGGAGCTTGCCCTGAGGCGGTGTGGAGATCTCAACACGTTGTCACAGAACGGCTTTGAACTTTCAGAATTTGAGATCGGATCTTCATCTTTGTGAATCTTTGTTAATCTTTCTCTCCCTTCAGTTACTTTTAATTACTTTCAGTCATTTAGAACTATTCTAGATGTTAATAGTTGTAGTATTCCGAAGAACCTAGGACGCAGCAAGCAGCGCGTAGTACCTCGTAGGTAAACATGAAGTAGCGGTACGTGCTAGGTAGTGGCCAAGAGGGAGTAGCTGGCAGTACGTAATGATTATACAGTTGCAAATCATAAGCAACAAGTAAGAAGGAAAATGAACAGTAATAGGAGATACTAGTATTACTAGTAGCTATGTGGTGGTGGTCGTTTGATTTCTTGTTTCCCGAATGTTTCCTTTCTTCTTATTCTTCCTTCTCTTCTGTCCTCCCTTCCTTTCTTTGATGTCCTTTCGTTCCTTCCTTCTTTCCCGGGCACCCGTCACGCGGGTTCCTTCCTTCCTTTCTGCCTTTTTTCCTTTGATTCTTCCTTCCTTCTTTCTGCCCTTCCTTCCTTCCTTCCTTTCTTCCTTCCTTCATTGCAAATAATAGGTAAAAACGGGAAAGGCAAAATGTGAGAGATGATTCTCCAATATGGATCAACATGGTGGCAAACATGAAGAAGCAACTGGACTGTAATTACGTACAATTGGGAGAGCCAGAATCAGATTCTGTAGCACTATGAATCATGATGAGTATAGAAAAACAATGCAAAACATGTGGTGCAAAAAAAAACGCAACGATTCTTGCAACAATAGGCGGTCGGCAATTGCTGAAGCTTGTGATGTTGTGCTTGTGTGGATTGTTGTAAGTTGAGAATGCACACATCAAGCAATCACAACCACCATAGTTTTGGGTTTCACATGTTCGTTTACAAGCAACCTGTCCATCCATTAGCATTTCAGGGTTGCAACAACCTATACGCTGCCCTTCACTGGGTTGCCGGCAAGGCTGACGATCCTCCAGCCAGATCAGGCATGATGGGAACGTCCTACCATGCAAGACCGGAGCTGATGTGATGCTACTGCAGTTTTCACTTTCTTGGCACAGGCAGGACTGGCTGTTCATCTATCTCTCTATCTATCAATTCATCTATCTATCTACCTCTCTATCTATCAATTTATCTATCAATCTATCAATTTATCTATCAATCTATTTATCTTTCCATCTATCTCACTGATTATGCTGGTGATCTATCCAAAAATCGAAGCTGCAGCGCACAAAGAAAAAACTGCTGACCTGTACCGGCTCCATCATGGGCGCAGGGGGATCTGCCGGCGACCTGTGGGCAAGCAGTTAGAAGACGCTGTTTCAAACAAAAACCATCTATGAACAAATGTGCATAAACAGATGTGTAATGATGTGTATACTATAGACACATGTGTATAAACAAAAGTGTAAATATCTACAAGCAATTCAACAGAAAGCACAAACCATGATGCAGCCATGCAGCAAACAAAGAATGCTGAAGCCCATCATCGTTTGGGTTAGACTCTGTCTGGACAGTCTTGGTGCCTCTTTGTTCACTCTTTTGTAAAACACTCTTGCTGCAATCGCTACCGTTGCTATGACACTCTTGTGACATACTTGGGGTGCAACTGCGGTAAAGCAGTCCTAGCGTGACACTCTTGTGGGAACAGTCTTTGGGTGACACTCTTGTGTGACAAGTTCCTGAAACACACACTCTTGGTATGACAATCTTGTCAGGTGGAGCGATATCCTTATGAAACACTCATGGTATGAAACTCTTGTCAAACGCTCTTAGTATGACACTGTGTAAAACAGACTTGGGGTGATCTCTGGTGAGACACTTCTCGCATGGCACTCTTGGAGCAACACTCTTGATATTACACTTGTTTGCTTCTACAAAAACACAAAGCACCAGCAGAACACTCCTACCCAGACACCACCAAAGAAACACAACCAAAAACGCCACCACGAACACATCACCACAACCTCACCACCAAAACTTAATTAATCATCAGCACAACACCACTAAAACACCAGTATCACCACTACAACACCAGCACCAAAATACACCACTAGAACATCACCGAAATGCAATATGCTTAAACTACCACGTCTGCAAATCACACCAAGATTTGACATGCCTGAAGTATCACTGTGCGCAGCACTACTGTATTGACCATTGCGGAAATCTATCCTGTAACAGCTGCACATGCTCGAAGCACCACGCCTCCCACAGTCCAGATTTCACACAAACCCAAAGGTCACTTCTGGCAGGAAAATTTTCCCAGTAACAGCGGTTTCTGTTCAAAGTACCGCGTCTGCCACAGAGTTTACTTGTCAAAGACCTCAAATTACGCAGAACTACGGCTGCGGGAGCGGTTTTTGCTCAAACTACTCGACTGGCTGCACACCGTCCAGATTTGACACGTCAATAACCTCACTTCACGCGGCACTCCCGAAAACACAGACACTACACATGCTCTAAGCAAAACCTATTGGCAGCGCATCAGCCGTGCAACGCCTCCTGCACGCAGAAAAGGTGACAAGTCGGCAGTGCTGCAGCTGCAAAATGCACATGGGCTATGCCAAAGCCCTGCGCCACGGAAGGTGCAACATGGACCTGCAAATCCGTTCCCGCAACGCAAATGAAAAACAACAAATTTCGAGCCAACAAAATAACGATTCTGGAAGGAATAGCTGAAAATACGATGTCGAAAACAAGCCCTGAGCCTCTTGGGAAACTCGCAACTGGTACGGCCATAGAGTCCCCAAAGGAACTCATGCAAACCCAAGCAGCAACGAGCGAACACGCCTCCACTCCCAAACCCCCAAATTTAAACAAGAATCTTTGCATCCCTTCGCTACGCATTCGGAAAAATTGGGCTTTGCTCTGAGTACGTTCATGAGGAAATGCTTGAAGTATCTTAGACTGCTATGCAATGTGTGCATTCGGAGCATTCTATGCTGCACTTTGAACATCTTTGAACTTTTCTACTTTTACCAATGGGGTACCGCAAGTGGCGGCAACCGATCCATGGCTGTCAGTTCTATCTGGCTGACCCCTGTAGACACCAAAATCACCAAGCACTGCAGCTGTTCTGCAATACGATTCTGGTTGGTGGTTTCAATCGCTATAAAGATATTAGTCAACCAACCATTTGTTAATAACTACACATGAAAATTTAAAAAAACTGAAACCACCAACCAGTAAGACACCTCTCCTAGTGCTGCCAAACCCGTGACTGCTGCGCTCCCCACGTTGGAGAAGGCATGTCAGTGGGTACTGGCATCTCCTTGGTCGCAAAGGCGGTCCTATGATGAAATGCACTCCCTTCACTAAAAATGCACCCATGATTTGCCATGCCATGCGTTTTCTGTCATTTTCCATCATGTTCCATCAATTTCCATCATTTTGCATGCACTTTCCATGCGTTTTCCTACGTTTGTTTCAAAACTTTGGGTCTCATGCCAATTCACCGGCAAATGGCGGATTACACAATCGAGCACGACCATCAACACAAATTCTTCAACAAAATAATAGCAGAACCAACATCAAACACCATCAAGCACATCACTTTCATCAGCAAGGTTAGGGGTGTGCAGCAAAATCGCCAAAGAAACACTTCCAACATGTTCGTAACTTGTCCCATTCACATGACTCTGCAGTACTGATTGGTAGAACAGTTCAGATGGTTCCAACATGTTCCAACAG
This sequence comes from Symbiodinium kawagutii, assembly GCA_009767595.1. Taxonomy (NCBI): domain Eukaryota; class Dinophyceae; order Suessiales; family Symbiodiniaceae; genus Symbiodinium; species Symbiodinium kawagutii. The sequence continues at coordinate 121,516 of VSDK01023712.1, forward strand.
TATTGCCGCGTTGATGTCCGTGTCTTACCGGCACATGGGTGGTCGACAGGGTCTTCTTGACCCAGCAAACAGTCACCATCATAAGATCAGTTGGGTACGGCAGGAGATCTCCTTGCAGAAGCACAGTTCATACAGTTCAATGTGCCATCCCAATTTGGAGGATACTTGGTGAGTTGACACAGGCCTGCCAACAAAAATGCATGAACTGCTTAGATACGACGAACATCAAACATACATAAGATGCCTACGAATCATAAATTAGAGACTCTTCTAGATTCTTCAGCAATGCTTCATCTTCAATAGTTTATGATGCCGATGTTCAGAAAAAAAAGATCTGAAGGCGGACACATGTCAAAGCCGTTAGGTACCCGTTGGCGGACAACACAAATGAGAAACAAGGAGGACACATCTCAACCAGTTGAAAGTTGAGAAAACAAAGGCATTGAAGATACGAAACATCTCAACTCATCAAGTGGCTATGGGTCAAAACCCTTGGTCCCCCTGGTTCCCCTATCATTAACCATCGTTTTCCCTATATTTTTGCTGGTGAAGTCATCCCCCATGAAATTGGTTGGTGAACTGCTCGACCCATATCCATATATAGCTTGTTTATCCCCTACTATTGTTGCTTACCATAGCCTATTATTAACCATTAACCAACTAGTTAGCCATTCGTTGGTTGGTGAGTCCTGCTTGACCCGGTCGCTCGCCCAGTCTCCGTAGGGTCCGGCAAAGCAAAGGCACCTCGGCGGCGGCATCGCTGCGGCAGGGGTGATCCGCTTGGTGATCCCCAGCTGGCGATTGGTCCATGGGCGCCATGATGGGCTTCCAGGACGCCTTGGGTTCCCCAGGTCTTTGCAAAAACATGGCGCTTGTATTAATTTGTAGAACATATACAGGTTCATCAATTGTATTATATATAAATATATTACAAGTGAAATTGTATATATATATAAATATATATTTATTTATTTATTTATTTATTTATCACATTTCTCACTCGCGACCACTTCAACGATCGGACGGGTCAGTCTTAGTCCTGCTGGAATGGCAACAGCCATCAATCTGTCTTTTGGTTGCAGATGTTTGTGAGGGCACTTCCTGACACTTCCATGATCTCGCATGTCAACCGTGTGACTCAAGTGGCCAAAATAATTCATTCGCGTCACTGAAACACAACCAAACCTTGTTGAGATTCTTGGGAGACCGAGAACTCATGGAGCCCCGTCCCAACCCACAACGGGATAATTCGCAGACCAAATGGGGTGTTCTCATGGTCCTTGAGCCATAGTCATTACGGTTTTCCCATGTTTCCCCCCCGTTTTCCCCACAGTTGCAGTCCACAGCTTGTGTTTCTCGATTTTGCCGCGTTCGAACCACGTTCGGGTCATAGCTATCTCTCCAAACTGAGTTCCAAACTGTCCACCATCTCGGCCGATTGCCTGGATGCAGGGAAGTTGCTACCGTTGCCGTCTACCATGTTTGGCGGAGAACTTGTTGCCATTGACTCGTTGCATTGCAATTCTATCAATGTAACAATATTCAATAGATTTATGCATGTCTATCTCTATATGGATATCTTGACAAATCTGTTATGTACATATATACATATATATATATACATATATATACGCACAATGCATATATACATATCTAAAATCAGTTGCAACTCTCTCCCATGATAGTAACTCGAAATCCGCACCAGGATTCACCACGTAGATGAGCAAACTTGACAAATGACTTAGTAGCATAGTATCCCCAAAAAAAACAATTTTGTTTGTGCTCATGAACTGTCATGCTTGAAAAACAACCAATTTCTTTCATTCAAAAATCCAATTTGTTTGTTTTTTGTTGCTTCTCGCCCACCATCGGACACTGAGCGCCAAACAAAACCCATGACGCATCATCAGGAAAGTTATATAGTTGAGGGTATTTTCTGCCGAGAATTTCCACACAAAACACAACTCACTACAACCTACAGAAAACAATAATGAGAACATCAAGAGAACCAGGAATGAAAAAGGTCACCATTCCAACAGACACCTTTATTCACTGGCTGAAACTATCCATTAAGACAAATTACTTTTCTTCGAGTGATCCCCACCATGTCATTTCAACACCGCTTGTTGACTCCACTTTCGTCTGACATTCTCTCCGACATTGAGAATGACATTCTTTCTGGCATATCTTTTGACATTCTTTCTGACATCTCTTCTGACATTCTTTCTGGCATATCTTTTGACATTCTTTCTGACATCTCTTCTGACATTCTTTCTGGCATATCTTTTGACATTCTTTCTGACATCTCTTCTGACATTCTTTCTGGCATATCTTTTGACATTCTTTCTGACATCTCTTCTGACATTCTTTCTGACATGTCTTCTGACATCTCTTCTGACATTCTTTCTGACATATCTTCTGACATTCTCTCTGACATTCTTTCTGGCATATCTTTTGACATTCTTTCTGGCATGTCTTCTGACATATCTTCTGACATTCTCTCTGACATTCTTTCTGGCATATCTTTTGACATTCTTTCTGACATCTCTTCTGACATTCTTTCTGACATGTCTTCTGACATCTCTTCTGACATTCTTTCTGACATATCTTCTGACATTCTCTCTGACATTCTTTCTGGCATATCTTTTGACATTCTTTCTGGCATGTCTTCTGACATATCTTCTGACGTTCTCTCTGACATTCTTTCTGGCATATCTTTTGACATTCTTTCTGACATCTCTTCTGACATTCTGTCTGACATGTCTTCTGACATATCTTTTGACGTTCTCTCTGACATATCTTTTGACACTCTT
>VSDK01023712.1:125395-161302 GCA_009767595.1 Symbiodinium kawagutii
CTCGTGGTTGAGGTCCGGCAGCGACCACTAGGCGTGGATGCTCGTGGTTGAGCTCCGGAGTAGAAGAAGGAGAAGGAGAAGAGAAGGAGAAGAGAAGGAGAAGGAGAAGGAGGCATGACAGCTCTGATAAAACCTAACAACCCACACCTGACAGGTGGGGAAAAAACCAAAACCCTGCCCAAAGATGAATGCAGTTTGGTGAAATGGTAGCGCTTGTCGGCTTGATGCCGCGCCACCGGTTCGCGGTTCACTGGACAAACAAATGAAATGGACAAATTTCACCATGGGTGAACAATCTACACTTCAGCCCATGGCAAGGAACCAACATGACGCAATGAACTTGAGAGCATGGGGAACCAAAAATGATTCTGATTTATGCCAAAGAAATCGAAAGTATATGCTGGGCGTGGACTGCAGGCAATCTTTATCTCTCGTTAGAATTTTCTCGATTCGGATGCCTGGAATGCAAGGGCCAGCAAATCTATGTGTGCGCTACAAATAGCACCAACTTCGATAGCCAATGAGGTGTATATATGATATTCTCTATGAGCTAGATATATTGTAAGATTCCATAGGGTGTATATATATATATATATAAAGATGTTCGTGCCTCTTTTGTTTCTCTTCGCAGCAAGTTAGTCTAAATAAAATAGGAACAAATCACATCATGGTGGTCATTTCCTTCCTGGGTACACACCCGATACCCATAGTTCAGGCCAGGCCAAGCCCCAAGCACTGAACGAAAGCCAGTACCTACCCCCAGTGCCGAGCCAAGCCTCTGGTCACTGAGTGGTTAGGTGAATGAATGAGGAAATGAGCCACACGAAAAACGAAAACGAGCGAAGTTGACCTCTTTTTTCCCCCTCTTGGTCTTTGACTTGGGGGGGAGGCAGAGGGCTTTTGAACCAGAACACTGAGGAAACAAGGACGGCAATCACATCTTAAGAACCGGGGCGTTAGTCCAAAGATGTTCGTGCCTCTTTTGTTTCTCTTCGCAGCAAGTTAGTCTAAATAAAATAGGAACAAATCACATCATGGTGGTCATTTCCTTCCTGGGTACACACCCGATACCCATAGTTCAGGCCAGGCCAAGCCCCAAGCACTGAACGAAAGCCAGTACCTACCCCCAGTGCCGAGCCAAGCCTCTGGTCACTGAGTGGTTAGGGGAATGAATGAGGAAATGAGCCACACGAAAAACGAAAACGAGCGAAGTTGACCTCTTTTTTCCCCCTCTTGGTCTTTGACTTGGCCTTCTTTCCACGTCCCCCAGACCTTCCGCCGAAGGCTGGAGGCTCAAGTGTGGTAAAGTTCAAATGCTTTAAAGTTTGCAAATAAACACCGAGAAAAGGCTTCAGTTTGGGATGAGAAGGTGGCAACGTCATTGTTGCAAGCATAGCTAAACCTTCGTTGAGGTATAACCGTGCTGTTTTTTGACTCGCCCAGCGTCCTTGCACGCAAAGGCGGTCCATGGATTGGTGCTTGGTGAACCAAAAGGTCGCACCACCACGTCGGAGAGAGTATGGTCTAAACTGAAATGGCTCAAGGCCTAATGCCGTTAGGCATTGGCTAAAAAGGGTTCGCCATTTGGTTGCAGAAGTACAAAAAGGAGTGACCGGGGTTGCTATGGATTTCCATTGTTTAACAAGAGAAACGGCAGCTTCAAACCCCAGGAGAACGCTTTCAGCGGCTCCTTGCCTTTTGCCACCTTTGGTGAAGCCAAGGCTAATCACTGCTTGAACATCGGTTTTTCCACAAAGAACATGACTATTGCGCAGGGACAAAATTTCCCCGGTCCGCAACATGCAGTAAAAACCAACCATCAATGACACCGCAAAGGAGTTGTGTCCATTAAAAAGCGCCCAGCCAACCATGGAGTGGACCACGTGCTGGGGCAGCGGTGGTGCCCTGTTAGGGATTTCATTGATGGACCATGTCTTCAAAAGTCTCCAAGATCCCTGCAATTTTCCCCGAAGGTCAGGTTGTGAATCCTGAAGCCCTGCAAGGGTGTCGCAGGCTTGTGCCCTTCCTGCTCCACTGGACCAGAGGAATTCAATGTAATCGCAGACAAGCGGATCAAGTTGAGACTTTTGATATGGTAGGTTTAAACCGGCTTTGTCAAGGTAGGTCATAAAACCTTCAACTGCTAAAGTATATCGTCGTCGAGTGGCAGGCTGAACTGTGAGCTCCTTCAAAGTACCCATCCGGCGCCGCTGAGCGGCCCTGTCCTCAGCGGTTGCACCCTCAAGCAACCGTTTTCTTCCCATGACGAAACTTGGTGCGGATCTGCCGACCCCATCGGGACGGCTTGTCCGCTGGGTTTTGCTCGGTGTGGATGTACCCCCACAAGGGGTGTACATTCCCCGCTAAGATCAGGGCGTTGAGGCGCGAAAGGGTACGACGAAGCTTCCTGGAGCTGCTGCGGCCACGCGTCAAAGCATGGAGGCAGACCAACGAATCGGTCAAATGGATAAAACGGCATCCAAGGTGCAGCTGATGCTCAATCCTCCAACGGATCGAGGTGAGGATGGCACGTAACTCCAACGAGTTGATGTGCTCGTTTCCTTTGGTCCAAGACCATCCTGCGACGATGCGCCAGCGCCAGAGTTTACCGGGCACGGTTGCTCTGAGGCGGTGGAACTTTTGCAACTGGGTTGAAGGTGTTGTGAGTAGGATGTCTTCCCCTTTGATGGAGATAAGGTTCCCCAACTTGGCGGAGAGTGCGGCAGCATCAACTGGGCTCGGTTTGCGACTTGGGTTCAAGGGCAAGCGGACTAAACGTCCCTGGACCATAGGGCTAAACCCCGGACGGCACGCATTCAAGATGTCCTGAGCCGACTTGTAGGGAACCCATCCCAAAGTACCAAACAGACAGTTGAGAAGACAAGCAACTATTGGCACGCTCCAAGCATTGCCTAGGAGGCTAAGCCTCTCATCGTGGTAAGCTGCAGTCTGACGCTGGCCTTTCGGGTAGCAACCTTGGGTGTAGTGCAGTGGAAACCCAAGGATGACTTCACGCTCATTGACATTTGGTACACGAACTTCGCCATGACGATTGCAAACACCGTGGCAACGACGGTATTGGTAAGGAGGGAAGCGATAGGCATCGTTGTGCCAACGCTCCAGCTCGTCGGCTGAGCAGTGATGTACCCCCGCAGGACGCCTCCCGGGGTGTCCTCTAGGGCGACTAGTAGTAAAAGTAGGAAAAGCATTGCTGCAATCCACCTTCTCCCATCCTGCCAAAAGGACCTCTGACAACGGCTGATCCCCCACCAAGGTAAGCTGATCATCTTCAAGGCTGTAACCCTCGCAAGGAACCAAATCCCAAGAAAGCCAGTACAGGCGCGGTCGATGGGCCCACGTGAGATCCCCTGCATCACACTGGACCGGAGAGCTCCCAATGGCTTCAGACATAACTTGTTTGTCCGCCAAGTCCATGGAGGCCACGCTTTCAACTAAGTCATGGGTAGGACACCAGCGAAAGGTTTGACGAAGCAAGAGACGAACACGTGGTACGTGTGTAAACAAGCAGGACCGCAAATCACGCAATGCACCCTTCCTGTCTGCATTAAGGCCAGACACGCCCTGACAAGGCGGCCCGGCCCCCAACAGAACAAGGTCGCATTGACCGAACTGACGGGCCCAAGACTCAACCATTGCAAGGTCAACCTCCTCCACGTTTGACACATGGACGACACCGGGGTAGTGAGACTCGACCACACGACGTGCTGGCTCATGTATTTCAACAGAAATATATCCAATGACATGGATTTCAAGACAGTCCAGTGCAACTCGCAATGATCCAATGCCATCGAACAAGCTGACCACCAGCACTGACAGGGTTGCCGAAACATCAGGGACAGAGCCCCGCAACTGCCCAGCTGCCACCATGGCCCCCGACTGTGTTAGCCCGTGTGAGACACAGATACCGCCTCCAGAAGACGAGGCATCACTGCAGGTGACTTCGCCATGCATCTCAAGCCGGAAATCCATGCGAGCAAGGGCCAGCAAACCCAAAAGCCGGGCGATTTCCATTTTGCAAAACGAAGGAGTTGACTTCTTTACCCAAGTACGACCACCGTAGCTCTCAATGTGGGACCAAACGGCGTTGAGGCAACCCAGGAGTGGTCTTCTGAACATGGTAAAGTATACCAGGCCGCCACAAACTACCTGCCATTGTTTGAGCTTGGCACAGTCTTGGTTCAACAGCGAAAATGCCAGGGCGAAGTACTTCAAGAGCTTGTCCTCCTTAGGGAAAGCTATGCCAAGTTCCCCATCAATGGTTGCTCCTTGGAGCTCGCACCGATGAGATCGGCTAACCGCTTTCTTGGTGTTTCGCGGTACCTCCCATGTTTCGTACTCCTGTCTCAGGGCAAGGATCCCCGCAGGAGTTGTACCTTCAAGAGAAACCATTTCAGTGGCACGGACCTTTTCCAACAGGTCGAAGTTGTCTAAGTATACCCGCCAAACGGGCTCCTTCACACTCATAGGCCTATCCTTCCTCAACTCACCTTCGGGGTGGTTCACATCAGGGCAATGGTCACGGCTCCAAAGGACAAGGTTTCGATGAACATGCTGCGCCAAGCTAACACTGTTCAAAAAACCCATTGGCAGCACTCGACTTGCCAAGAACACCCGTTCACCCCGCATACATGGTGGAACCACGTCTTCAGGGACAGGTTTGTTAAAAGCTAAGAAAGGGATCCATGCATCAGGTACAGCCATGGTGTAGAAGAAACACTTAACATCTTCAGAACTCACCAAGAGGTTCTCACCAGGTTGAATGAAGAATGGGCTCATGGAACTCCACGCCGGGAGGGTGTCCACGTCACCCGCAATAGGCTGGCACAGCTTGTTAAGTGGAATCAAATTCATAATCAAACGAAAAATTTCCACATTGCTGTCAGTCCACTCTTCTTTCGTCACACCAAACAGCCCGTTAAGCAAAGGCCCCTGAGGTGTTGCAAAAATATCATCCTCTTCAATGAAAACACACACTCCGGAGTTGACTAAACCAGTGCAAACCTTACCCCAGTTCTCATCATCAACCATCACACGTGGACGAGGCAATGATCCCCATTCAGAACGTGGCTTCAAGTATGAAGAGAAATTCATGACATACTCTTTGCAACCTTTGGTGCACACATCAACCAACGGTACCCTTCCGACCTCAACAGGAAGTGCCGGCGCAATGTTCTCCCAAGTGAAATGTCTGGCCACCTTGACTTCTTCTCCACGATAATCAATGGAACGAACCTTGAACATCTCGTGCCAGTCGACACTGGGGACCAAACCATCCAAGGAGCAAAAACGTTTCACTTCGTTCGCCAAGTTTTCAATGCACTTCTGTTGACCAGCATTGGTATCACCATCAAAGAAAAGTTCACCACCCCACACGGAGTTCAATGACACAGCCAAACATTGAAACCATGAGATGGTATCATCATCAAAATCAAATCCTTGTGCTTCATAAAAGGTTCGAGAGGTAGGTAAAGGGAAAACGGCGGTCTTATCCCTTTTACCCGTGGGCTGGCTGCGAAGAGTTGCAACCTCCAGAATCCTTTGAAAAAGCACAGGTCCACACTGCTTCAAGCTCATCCCTTCAACTGCGGTTCGGCCTAAGTCTTTTTCACGCCGGTCGTGACGTCCGATCACCTGGCTAGAACTCGCCTCAGGAGCAGTGGTGAGGTCGTTCAACCCACCTGGCTCAACCGAGGACAGTCCTGCAAAAAATTTTTTAATGGCACCATCCTTAAAATTGTCACTGGATATGGCGCCACTTTGGGAGTCCTCCACGTCCATCACGCCAGAAAAGGCCATTTCCTTCCCTTCTTCATACTGGCTAGTCCCAGTTCGATCGGATCTCCCTGTGTCATCGTTGGAAAACTGGGCCCTGAGAATGGGGCCTCCAGGGATCTCTGTCCCCGACTCATCCTCGATGCCTCTTTGAGGCTTCATCAGGGATTCTTCCCCGTTCCCTCGTCTTTTTTCTTCCAATTGCTGTCCTGGTTCTTCTGTCCTTTGCCACCTTTCTTCCCATCGGGATATCTCCTGGTATCCTCCTTGCCCTGGTACTTCCCTTTTCCTCCTCCTTTCTGGTTGCCCCCTGCATACCCCTCCGGTAGCGCTGACAACCGACGCTGCTGGGCTTCTTGGGCGACTTCTCTGCGAGCCTCCTTCAACTCGCCAAGTCCTGACAGGGTCGGATTCTCCGGTGGTGGAATTTCCAGTCGTTGACTGACTGTCCAGTGGGATCCAGATAGACTGGATTCTACACTCTTCAGCCTCTGGACCAGCAGGTCCAGGGCCTGTGCTGGCCTGGACCTTATCAGCTGATCTATAGCCGATGAAAGCGTCAGAACCTCTCTGAAAACGCCTCCTGTCGCCTTCTTCTGAAGCGTTTGCCTCATGTACTGGAGTGCTATGGCTGGTACCACCCCCTTCTTGTCCTCGACGCCAAGATCCTGCATCAAGCTGGACCTCATCTGGCTGATGGCGGCCGCTGCCAGGGCACCTGGAAAGTGTTCCGCTACTGCACGGACTTTGCTCGCCTGTTGAAAGATCGAGCCCTCGTTCAAGACCTCCTCGTCCTCCGCATCCTGGCTCTTCTCGGTGCTCGAGGACGATGACGATGGCTTCCCTTTCTTTGCCACATAGCGGCGGGCAAGGCGAGCAACCTTTGCCCGCACTCTTTCCTTCGGATCCATCCCCGTTCCTTGGTACAGGGCTTTGGCCCGTTTCTGACTGGAGGCCTTCGCTTTGCTTCCGTCGAACCCTTCTGAAGTCTCCGACGAACTTCCCTTCGCCTCCTTCTTGGCTTTCTTTTCCTTCTTCTCCTTCTTCTTCGACTTCTTGGTTTTCTTCTCGGAGTCGTCTTTGCCCTGCTCTGGCTTCCCTTCCTTCTCCTGTCCCCGTTCTCCTCCAGGGCGAAACTTCCTCAACGCCTCCAGCTCGTCGATGCCTTCTGCGGGTTGAGCCTTGCTCACATTCTGTGTCCATCCCTCTTCGGTGCCATCTACCCGGAGAGCTCGTACCTTTCCTCCGTGGCATAGATCGTCCGCGGCTTCTTCGATTGAACACTCCTTCGGGCAACGATGGACTCGAAGCTGAGCTCTTGGCTGGGCAGTGAAAAACTTCAGAATGCCTTCCTCTGTGGTCCCCGTCACATCCAGGGTCAAGTAGCTCTGCTCTCCTTTCTTCTGGAGCCCGGTGACTTTCCCCGCCACCTTGCATTCGCGATGATAATAGTAGGCCGGGTCGATCACAACTCCAGACCCACTTATCATCCACTCCACGTTGGCCTCGCTCATTGGGATCTGCAGTCCTGCTTGCCACAGCTGAAGTGACGTCATCTCCTCCTCGTCGCCCTCTCTCGCTGCGGCAGGTCTTCGACGGTGATGCCGACCTCCACCTAGCGGTCGAGCCCTGGCTTTTCCCTTTGCTTTTGCCTTTGCCTTTGCCTTTGCTTTCGCCTTGGCCATAGCCAAGGCTCTCATGGCTCTTTTCGGCGCCATTGTTCTCACCTACGACCACTGGATCTCCAGTGCTCTCGGCCTCTCTTCCAGTGTTTGAAGCCCTTCTCTTTCCTAGGCTTCTCGTAGGATCTTCCTGCTTCCTTCTGTCGTTTGTTTGCCAAGTAGTCCTCAAACTCGGTCCTGGTATGCTCCTCTCGATCCCTCTCTGGAGGGGGTCCTTCTGGTTCTGGCGGTCTTTCGTCGTCTCTTCCTCTTTTCCTAGGGATGTGCTCTGCAGCACTTCCCCGTACGGTGATCCTGTCGAGTCCGTAGATTCGAGGGTTGGCAGCTACGTGCTTGTCAACCTTGTCCTGAAGTCGAGGTAGAGCTTGGCGTTCTTCAAGGGGAGTGGCTTTGTCCCTCCTCCTAGCTTCAGCCGGCTCTTCAGGCTCCTCACTGCCCGATTCCTCAACCTCCTCTGACTCTGTATCCTCCTCTTCCTTCCTCACGGGACTTGGACTCTTCTTCTTGGCTTTCCCTTCTTTTTTCTTTACCTTCTTCTTGTCTTTAGGTGGCTTCTCGTCCTTCTTCTTTGCTTGCGATCCCGACGATGTCCTGCCTCCTCCGTCAGTCTTCTCTTTCTCTGTCCTCTCGGGCCACTTTCCTCCTTCAGGGACTGGTTTCCCCGATGCCTCTACTTTGGCCGGCCCAAATGGACCAGCTTCGTCTCCTTCACAGAGATCAGCTAGGGCCCCGGCACAATTCCTCAAAGAGGATACCACAGCAGCTTCCTGATAAGCTGCCAGCCGCGAGGATTGCAGGAGGTTGCCAATCCTGTAGTAGGTTTGGCAACTAGCACACACAGGTATCCCGTTGAATACCTTACAGTGGGGGCAGGACATCCACCTATCTTTTGAACCAGAACACTGAGGAAACAAGGACGGCAATCACATCTTAAGAACCGGGGCGTTAGTCCATGTGTGTGTGTGTGTGTTTATGCTGGAAGGTATTATATAGTGTTGGTGCTGTCGTGTTGGTTTCGGCATGCAGCAGTATGCACATCAACCCTCGAGGCCTCTCAGCATCCATCTGTGGCATCTCCGTAGGTGATTTGGCCACATCTGGCAATGGACATCGATGGACCAAGCATCAATCTGTGGTTGTACACATCATGATCTAAATGTCAATACATCTACCCATAGATAAACAAATATGTATACAGCTTATATCACCTTGTAAATACATCAATATACACGCGTCAATAGCTATAATAGATACATACCGGAGTGGTGTAAAAACAACCCAACCATATCCAATCATGATGTTGGTGGTTTTGGTCGCAAATAACGTCTGTGAGTGAACCCCCGTGCTGCTCGGGGATTATTTGTTATCGGCATTGGATGAATCATTTTCATCACTATCAGTATCACTTCTACTGGGCGCCCCTCACGTTAAGTCACCTAATGTCACCCACACGCCTGGTGACACCGCAAGCGCGTACAGTCACACATGCCCGCAGAAAGTGGAGCGCATCTTGTCAAAACCGCTTGAGGACACCTTTATGCAGCACGTGTTTTTTTCGTAACATCTCCTATCTTCTAGAGTTCCAAAATTTTACGCAAACACCACATTGAAACCGATCTTTTTCATCATCTTGTGTCGCTTTTACCACCATGGGACACCAAAAGCACTGGATGTGTTGACCTGACAGTCTCGCAACCAAAACACTATTGGACACAGGTCGAACACGATGTCCTCCCTTCATCCATGTTTGTGTTGTTGTGTGTTCTGCCTTCATCTTCTGTGCCTCCAACGCCCCTTTCATCAAATCAGAAAACTCCTTGCTTTTGATAGAAACAACCATTGCATATTTATTTCATACATCAATGGCTAAGTCTTTGATTCTGCATCATTCTTAGAGAAACTATTTGGCATGTTTTTACCATAGGTGCTACAAAGGAATTACATTCACGCGGCTTCTGCTATCAACATTCTTACGAGAAAAACTTCTTCAACATGAGCCATGGCGATGGCTTTATCTTGTCTTGCTTCCGTAAGGGCAAAGAAAAAACAGAGGGAGACAAGTACAAGCATTGTACATCAAACATACAAATCGAAGGAAAAAACAACAAATATTGCAACTATGTAAAAATATACGCATAGTGCATTGTGCATGGACATAATTGCTGTCCACAAACATTTCCATATTTTCCATATGTTTCCATATTTTTCCAAATGGCTGCGGGTCAAAACCCTGCACCCCTGGTTCCCCATCATTAACCATTGTTTTTCCATTACTATTCTTGGTGAACTTATCCCCCCTTATTGTTGGTTGTTATTGACCCGTAGCCATGTGTTTTCCCTACTCGTCCATATGTTTTGCATATGTGTTCTGTATTTTTCCCTATATTTCCATATGCTTCATTATTTTTTCCCTATTTGTCCCCTACTATGGTTGGTTATCATCCCCTACTATTAACCATTAACCAGTTCTTATCAACCATATGGCGAGCTGGGTCAAACCTGCCAATTTCATGGTGGTACCCAACAAACTGCCCCACAGCCCCCCGCCGCCACCCGTCGCTTATCGCCTCGCCTGCAGCTGGATCCCGCTCACTGCCCTGGCGAACGAACGGCCGTGAAATCTGAGGGTTGAGCGGTGCCAGGGTTGGTAAATCCGAAAAAGTAGTAGGTTTATTAGGTTTATTAGCTATGATAAACTACTAGTTACCAACTAGTAGTTACCAACTAGTAGTTACCAACTAGTAGTTACCAACTAGTAGTAAGTTTTTGATGAGCAACTAGTAGTTATAAACTAAAACTAGTAGTTATCAACTAAAACTAGTAGTTTTTATGATGATCAATGATATCAATCCAGGTGGTTATGATAACAATTTTCAGGTTTATACATGATGATCAATGATCATAGAAAGGATTGTAGATAAAATCAACAAACCTACAGCAGTTGATCTTTTTGGCTTATAGATGATAATAAGTATTAATTAATAGGAATTGCAAACAAGATAAACCTGCTGACTTTCAATAAGAATTTTCACCAACCAAGCAATGAGTGTACTCCGTCATGAATTGAAATAACCACTTGCATGATCTTCAACTTGCTTCTATATTTCTCAGCAAAATACACAAATCACATACATCAACAAAATCCACATGAGACAGCAAATGTTATGACACATAAACTCAACACTCCCCGAGATGAACAAAGTGGTGACGCAATCATCACCATCCACCTGTGCCCGAGCAGTGGCTGCAGTCAATCGTTCTGCCTGGGCGGAGTGTTGGACAAGCATTTTGAAAACAGCATGTATATGTAAACACAACTATAATAGGGGTTTCTAATCGTTCACTGGGTCTATAATCATTAATAGTCGAAGGACCGGGGATGATGATTAACATCAATGGTGAAGCAGCTACTGGTTGGTGGTTGAACCACCCCTATGAAAAATACTATTTAACTAACCATTTGTTGATTATTAGTAGGGAAAATAGAAAGTGTTTAAAACCACCAACCAGTAGGTAATATACTATGTATATATATATATATATATGCACACATATGCGTAAATCCACAAATGTATATATATATATATATCATATCTTAGTACCTGCTGAATAGATTAATTTTGTGCATGCATATTGTACGAATGAAACATATCACACCATATGTATAGTAAATATATATATATATCTATATTTATAGACATATAATGTGATATGCCGTAATATCATATCTATATGAGATATTCCTCTGTCAACCATTCAACCAAGGTGTTGAGCACATTTTTGCCAAAATTGCCACCTAGGGTGGCGCAGGCTTGACCAAATCAATACAAGTGGTCCATTCACTGAACCATCGTCAATTTGTAGCTTGTCAAGGGACGAGTGGATATCAGCGTCCAGCAAAAGGCACCGGATCGAACTTTGAAAAAGATTTACTCCGTTTTGCCAGTGATTCGTGCCGTGATTGCTTCCATTAGCAAGGGCATGCTGGTTGCCAAAATGGAAACAATCTGGTAGCAACCACCAACCATTGGTAGGTCAATCTGGTAGCATTAGCACTGCCCAGATGGGTTGCTACCAAAATCTGGTTAGCACTGGCAGGTCCATTGTATCTGGTAGCAACTGTTCACCAGCAGAAACCTCGGTCGTACAGGTGCTGCACTCGAGAGTTCCCGCAAAGCAAACCACAGCCAAGAGATGAGGAACCATACCGAACACTACATAGATGTCGTAGTACTAGTCATTATACATGCTATATAGATAGATAGATAGATAGATAGATAGATAGATAGATAGATAGATAGATAGATAGACAGAGAGATCGATGGATGGATGGATGGATGGATGGATGGATGGATGGATGGATGGATGGATGGATGGATGGATGGATGGATGGATAGATAGATAGATAGATAGATAGATAGATAGAGTAGATATAAATATATAATAATATAGAGATATTCAAATATATACGCTGTATATTCAACATGATACGTATGTCACATGTGCATGTGTCTATATTGGTTTCTCAAAAGAGATGTGCCCCCCAAATCATCCCATGTCAATCATTGATGATAATAAACCAACCATTTTGTTGGGACTCGCTTTTGAGAAGCCCCCAAATGGTTTGCGGTTATCCAAATCAGATGTCAACAAACAAATACACCATCTGTTTATCCACAAAAAAACAGCTGCTATCCGAAAGTGCTATCTCTTGCATATGGTGGTTTCTCAAAAGAGGGAACCCCTTAAAGTTGTAGGTTGATTTCTACAAATGGTTCATATGCTGGATGATTTGGGGTACAAGTATACCAGTAGTATACCTATGTTATGATATATGAACCAATTGGATAATAGATGATACGTTTGGATGTATTATACCTATGATATATCAACCATTTGGATTCTAATGAACGCTATATGTGGTTCTTTCGTTCAGGGGGGGTAGCCATTCACTAGGGGTAGCCCTATGCCTGACTGGTTCGAGTCGTCACCACGACGTCCGTCCGATACTGGGAACTCCCAACGAAGGGCAACTCAAGTGGCGCCTGGGCGAAGCTGCAAGCTTCGACAGCACTAGATATGACGGGCGAGCTGGCGAGGATCGAGCAGTTGACCAACCAACGCTCATGGGGGATAATAACCAACAATAATAGTGGGAAAACAATGGTTAATGATAGGGGTACCTAGGGTACAGGGTTCTGACCCATGGCCACATGGACGAATTAGTTTCAATGACAATAATAGCTTGATAATAACCAACAATGGGGGATAATAATAAGGAAAACAATGGTTAATGAATGTTAATGATAGAGGAACCAGGGGTACGGGGTGAACTGACCCACAGCCATATGGCTATGTGCCAAGCCATTGGGTAACCAATGAGCCCCATCAAAAAATCATCATTTTACTAGGAAACCATGGGTTTTGTACCGCTATTTTGGCACATACCCATATAATACAGAACATAAACAAAAAATGACAAAAAAGGCTTAACATGACCTTAATTGCTTACTTTTCAACTGTTTTAGTTTCGTTTTGTATACTTGTTCTATCTGTAAACATTCAATACTCAATGTTTATGTATGTCTTTGTAAAATATGATGGAATTTCTACGGCGAATCACAGGGTGAGTAGTTCGTGCTTTTTGCTACACTGAGGTCTACCAAACAAATGCGTACAAATGGCACAGCCAATGATGTTTGATAATTGTTCATTAACAATACTTCACGGTAAGGAGCCACTGATTCATTATGATTCATTGTCAACAAATAAGCCGGCTGATGGCTGTGCCTTTGCTCTAGAAAACCATGCAGCAATGCTCTATGTTTGGTGACGAAATGCATCTGTGCAATTCGCCAGAAAAAAAGAAAAACAAAGAAAACAATGTGAAGAGACCATCACAAGTTGATGCTGGCTTTTGAATCATTCCTCCAAGCTCGTATGATATTGTATGTTCAAGAAGGCCTTGTCATGGCTCCAATGACTCGAATTAGAATATGCCATTGCTTCTTTTGCAACGTGTCCGGAGAGATCAAACTCACACTATCCATCACTGTCACTGACTTTAACCTATCAGTGACCCTGTCTGAGGGATAACCTCGCACTACTGGTGAGCTACACAAGGTGCTGTAGAGACTTGCAATGACAGGATTCAATGAATCACCTGGTTTTTTACTAGGTATGCGAGCACTGAACACATTCAAAACACCAGCGCATCATTGCTGAGTCCACATTTGTCCTCGTAAACAAACGCAAGGTTCAGATTGTCTGGTGTCTGTCTTAAATGGTTTTTTAAAACTTTGAATGTACTGCCCACTGAGACGTGCAGCCTATGTGCACACTTGCTTTCTCGTTGTTTTGTGTCAGTGAGTCTTGGTAAATCACAGAATGGTTCCAAAGTCTCGAAATCCTGACAGGAACTGCGTTGGAGCCCCCTTCCACTCCACAGATGTGGTCTAAAGACTCTGAGGAAGAGCATCATATCAAGGACTCCTCCAATCCCGGGAGGAACATGTCATGATTCATCTGTCAATTTCTTTACCCGCAGGAATCAACAGAGTTCAGCGTAGTGGCGATGTAGACTGTGCAAATAGACTACCGTACCTAGTTCATGGTTGTATTTCCCATGTTCATTGACTAATACACTGGCGATTTGTCGCGTTGCAACACATGTAGTTTGACATAATCCTTGAGTGATTGATCTTGCTGTCACAGTTCCTGTACTTGGTCGCTCGCCTTGTCGGTTACTCACACATAACCACCGACGGTGTGGTCGTTGACCAACAGCAACAACATGCATCAATGATTCAAGGGAACACGAAACACATAACAAGATATCCATATTATATAGTACTGTTACAAAAACATAAACAACAATATCCATCAGTATCCAATGGATGAATTCCAGCAAAATACTACCATTTGGTTAGGCCACTCTTGGTAGCTCCAAATCGCTCCCCGTTTCAAGGGCCATAGGGATACCCCTGGCTCCAAATCGCTCCCTCCAAACCCAGTATAAGGATACTATCCATCATAAGAAACCAAAATAAAACATGTCGAAACTGCTGGATCCTCAGTTCCGCCACAAAATCCACTGCCTGGGCAACCGAACCTCCCGGGTCTGCGTCGGCAGTGTGACCGCTGGGGAATGCCTTGGTAGCGAAGACTCCGTGGCTCTGCCCAAGGATTGTTTTGGAAGTTGCTTGGGCATCGCCAGCGGGTTTTTTTTTCGATTTGTTGAATTTTTTTTTGATTGTTCTTTCATTTTTTCTGTTTTTGTTTTGAGCGTTCAGCGATTTAACTAAGGTATATAAGAAATGTTGAATGTTTAATGCAATGCAACCATTTTTTAAAACCCTCTCATACCTCTACTACCCTACCTGTAATGACATGTTTGATTGAAATTGGTTCAAATCCTCTCATACCTCCGCCAAAGGGGTATCAGCTTCCCGCAGCTTCAGCACTTTCTTTGAAGAGGGCCCGCAATTTTTGACAACAAACGCCATTGAAAGAAACCTTAGCATATAACAACTTGACAAGGAAACCTCAGCCACACTTGGCAAGCTAAGAAGTACATACAGATACCATGTGTTGCCAAGTAAGTTGACAAGTTACAAAAAGTGATTAATTGAGTTTTTGACAAGTTGAGAAGAACCTTGCGACAAGGAAGTTGCAGTGCAAAGCAATGCAGTGCAAAGCAATGCAAAGCAAGGCGCGGCAGGGTAACGCAAAGCAATGCAACGCAAAGCAATGCAACGCAAAGCTGAAACACGCAAGTCAAAGTAACGCACTGCAACAATAAGCAAAATGGAGACATGCACGAGAAGTATATCAACAAAGACATGCGAGGAAAACCAGCCCTTCTGTGAAAGGCCCTTCGCCCAGCCTCTTCTGAATCAGTTCTACTAAATTAAATGATTCAGTCCATGATCGTCCACAATATTCCAGTTTAGAGCTGAACCAGTTCATACACGAAGGAAAAATTGCCGAAGGGCACTGATTCACAAGTTCTTCAATGTTCTTCATACTTAGCTTCTCTTCCTTTCTCTTCCTGTCTCTTCCTCAGAAGCTGCAAATCCTTGTGAATTCCAAGGTGTCACCATGAGCCCCCAGGTGCAGCCATGCCCAGCGACTCAGTGGGCAAAGGCACCATGGTGGGCACTGTGCCCTCGCCATGAACGGTTGTGGATGAAGGGGTTGACAACTACGAGATCAGCATGCAGTCAGAATCACACGCAATGGGCAATGAAGGATGAAAATTGGCAAAAATGGTCGATAAATGGCTATGGGTCAAAATTAGTTATAGTCGAGGACACGTAATAAGCAGAAATCCTCCCATGCCGGCTTAGAAGCAGATTGCTCACCACCCCCACTGATCATGAGATTTATCTGCTTGCTACTGCCTCTTTTGTTTGACGGCATTTGTAAAAGGAAATCTGCTTATTACTGCCCGCTTGGGCCGCAATGGTCTCCAAACAACTTATTTTGGGTTGGTGTTGTATTCTTTGCACTGGCTTCTGACCCAAAATTGCCCCCACGCAGCATTTTGGTTTCCATGCCCAAATCTTATCATCCTATAAATTACCTCCCCGAATAAACTTTCTAAACAGATTCAAATAGTGGGGTTTTCGATTGGTTTCAATGATTGTTGAAAAACCATGATATGCACCATAATTGGCAACAAACGCTGACTAAATGAGCCAATGTGGAAATTTTAATATGTCTAATCGGTCGCCGCAATGGATAACTGATGCTGAATGGGCTGATATGGGGATTTAATATGGTCAATCAAATAGCGTAATTACTAATACTTTGGAATTCTCTAGCCAGGCTAGGATACTTTTTGGGGCGGGGCGGTTCCAAGTTTCGGGGTACTAAAATGATGCCACCACTGCCACCCAGCTGACCCACCCAGCCACAAACAGCAACCCTACTCTCCTTTCCCTTTCAGATTTGCCCTGTCTTCGCCTTCTTCCTTGCATATGCTTGTGACTCAAATGAAAGGGCATATGTAAACACGAGAATGTGTACATATGTACACTTACATTGATGTTCCTATTTCTTTTGATGGTTGTTTAAGTTTGATTATATCCCAGCTGCGACCCACATGCAAATGGCCTCTAGCACACGGCTGGCCCTGCTGCTTCCGATCTAAAGATCTTTCCCCAGCCTAGACTGACATTCAAAGCACCCTGCAAAATACTGATTCGACGCTTGCATACAGCGCAGGATGGATTTTTCTGGCCATGCTGCTGCCATGCCCATAATAAGCACTGCAACAATGCAGCAGAGCAAGATACCTTTCCCTTGCCTTTGACATTATCCCCAAAAGTTCTGGCAGTTGAAGCCTTCTTCTCTGAGGGGTAGCGAATTTGCCATGTATTTGTCGTGAATGAATTCCGATCCCGCAACCCTGTATTTTTGGGATCTCAGCCAATCCAATCGCAGAAAGCATTTTAAATGCCTGGACATCATGGAACTTTTCTTGTGACATGGGAATTTAAACTCCCGCGTCTTCAGATGACCCTGCTGAAGACTTGTCTTCACTCTCAACAATAAAAATGACACTTGAGTCTGCGATGGTCCACACTCCATCACCGGACTGACTGCCAGCTTCGCTAGCATCATCGGGGCCATCATCACAAGCAGGTTCATGGGCGACAGGTTCATCTCCCGGAACAGAGCCAACGGGTGGCTCATCCTGCAGCAACAAGATCTGTAATTTTGGCATCAATCATATGAATCATTATGGGCTGAATGGAGCATGGGCAGAGTTGCATCAATCATCCTCTTACTGAACAAATCTCCCCCTCCCCAAAAAAGACCACTTTGACATAATGCTCGTCTTTTCAAAACTGGTTTAGCATGATGCGATGCAATTTCAAAGGAACATGTGAAACAACACGCAACTTGGTGGGCTGCGGCATCCCTCAATGATAAACATACCATGCATGCAGCACTTGTAATAAGCAGATTTGTGAATCTGCTTATTACAGCTTCAATGGCTCCAGTGTCCTCGGCAAGCTCGTTCAAGCCAGTCTCAGCAGCTTCGAACTGATCTTCAAGAGGAGCATTCGCAAGGTCCTTCATTTCCAGGTCCACAGTCTCATGGTCCACCTTCGCTCCTTCCTCTTCCACAATCTCATTGTCCACCTTCACCCCCGTTTTCCCAGAGGATGACGATTTCGCTTCATGGTGGAATTGTTCGGTGACCTTACTCGACTGCGAAGACAGCACGTCTAGGCGCAATCGCACCTCCTGGACTTCACGGCTCTGGCCAGTAACAGAGACTATCTTGCGCTGCCTTTCCAGAACAGGTTCTGCAAGTGTCACCAACTTCAATGACTCGACGCATAACTTGTACGCCGTGATTTTGGTGGACACGGCAACTTTCAACTCACCCTTCACGTTCTGCACACATCGCCTGTAGACCTCAGGCCCGGCCTCTTTCCCAGTTCCCTTTACCATCAGAATGATAGAGCATGATCCTTTTCCAGACTGGAGATCAGACATTTTCTTCTCTGCGTTTTTGGTTTTCACGTCATTCGGGCCATGTAACTCAAGTCTATGTCCATAGAGAGCTTGAGAATCTTGTATTTGCGCATGATGTTGCGCCAAGCGTGTGTTCAGGATGGATTGCCAGTGTTGGGGAAGACATCTCCATGCAGAATCTGCCATTTCCCATTTGTTTTCTGCCTGAATTGTCCTCAGTGATCTCAATCTGCCAAATGAACACCGTCCGGTTGATGTTTGGTCGACTGAACACTTCCTCCATGCTAGTTTTGAGCTCTTCATTCTCAGCCTGCTTTTCGCACTGTTCCATCTCTGACTTCAGGCTATCAGGTGTCACCTGTTCTGGCGACATCTCGCACATCTCCTCCATGGACGCCATCCCACGAGAGAGCCATGCCCACCTGCAGCAGGGCACACCACAACCCATAGCAGGGCGTATTCAAACTTGAATGTACGTATGAGTGGATGGGGGGCGGTATGTAACATATATGTGTTTACTTGATTTTACGCGCATACTCCCGTATTCCTGTAGATGCCTGTAATAAGCAGATTGACCAATCTGCTTAGTACTTAGTACCCCCTTGACAAATGGTTAGACATCTCGTATGTGCTTGTGTGTGCGTTTGTATTGAATACTGTTTTCAAGACCCTCACCTCAAAAGCTTTGTTTTTTTGCTAGTCACTGCCATCCAAATATCGCCGATAACAATGATTCTTCATGGCTCACTGACAAGTGGACGTTTCCATTGCTCATCAGGAGAGGGTTCTCGCGGGCTCGTGAGAACAGGCTGGACCTGTAACCCAGACACGTCTCAACATAGGCGGCTATCTGTTTTCTCAGGGATGCATGAATGGCGTCGCAAGGCTGACCCCTTGCGCTCCAGCCACCCGGCTGCTTCTCTGGCAAAATCACCCGAGCGGTCTTGGAAAAGAGCTGCCAAGACTGTTTTGTGTGGTTGGGGCTGGGACCCCAGTACTACATACTTGCATGTATAAACCTAATATCAAGTATGTAGTTGGGGCTGGGACCCCAATATAAACACATAATATCAAAAATTCAACACTAAATGTTTGACTCAACCATTTAGATGGCCGTCCCTTTGCAGACACCCCCATTATATACTTCCACTACAGTAATAAGCAGATTAATTCTGCTTATGACAGCAATGCAAAATCTAGGACTAGCTGATGGCTACATTTCCAGATTTTCCACTTGGTCAGGAAAATGAAACGCAAAATGTTCTATGGAGAAAAAACTCTTTGGACGTCGAACCCGGAGGATGTAGAATGATGCCCTGTGGCTCCCCACTCATCTTGGAAACTCCTTTGCTACCACTCTGCCAGCTGGACCCTCCTATGCTCGAAAGCAGGGGCAAGGACTGTTTCAAAGAAGGCCACCACACATTCAGCATGCGTAGAACGTCCCGATGAAACCAAAGAGCGAACTGCTTAGCCAACTCAGCTTGTTTGTCTCCAGAAATAAAGCCCAACGGCAAGACCACGCACAAGGGCCCCAGTTCACCAGACCCCCATAGGGAAGTTACCATCGTGATGGAGCGCCTGGCTTGATCCACAGAATCGCACCAAAGGGCGTGAGAAGCATATTACAGCTTACAGACGCAACATTTGCATAGTCGACCCACAGCCAAGATACATTGAAATTTCAAAAGCATGCATAGATTTAAATGCGAGGAGCTACCGGAAGGTGGAATGACTGCTGCGATAAGCAGATTGAGGAATCTGCTTGTCACAGCCCCCAAAAAATGCTAGGAACACTCTGGAAACCATGGGCGTCGCACCTGCAATCCTTCTGCGTTTTGCTTCCCACTGAACATCCTTTTGCATTGCCTGCAATTCTTTCCAAAGAGCATCCCTCTTCCCTCTCAAACATACGGACGGGCAATTGGTATCCAACACTCTTTGGAAGACTTTCTTTGGATTGGACCAGGAGGATTTCCAAACCTGGTCCCTGTCCAACCGAACGTTGTTCTGAAGCCTGCGGGTGGGAGCAGGCCGCGGTGGATGTTTTTAAATAAATATGGAAAAAGAAACATATATAGTTGTGGCCCGATGTGTTGAAAAGTTGAACCTAGAGAAATTTTCCTAAATCCTTCAGGTTGGAATTCCATTTCTACAACATCCCAGCCCAGCCTCCAAAACTGCCATGCTTCGCGGGACTTCACCATGCGCTCGTCATCATACTCCAAATAAGCCCCGTAGGTGTTTGGAGCGTTCCTTTTCCATCCATAGTGGGCAAGCAAGCGGTTCACCCACCGAACAGAGACCTCATCCTTCATTGCTGGCAACTGAATGCCATGCTCCTCCGCAGCCTTTCGTTGAGCATCGTTGTAGGTTTTCAGCAATGAATCAGCCTCCTTTTTCACAGAATCTGTCTGGATGGCGCCGGAAGTCAATCGACCCCCTTCTCCGCAGGTAATTCTTTCGATCGGTTCAATGATCTTTTTGGTAACTGGCCTTGGAACATGAGTCCCGCTCTTGAACTTGTCGATTGATCTGGGCTCCAACCCCATCGGCAAGCGGATCCAGTCTGGTAGGTCCTTCAATGCTTGGTCTTGCACGGACATTCTCTCAAACGGGATCTTTCTCCAATCTTGCGCATCGCATTGCAGCAACCACCTCCCTATCATTCCAGACTTCATCTTCCCCTTTGTGCCCATGAACACCTCTGGAAACATAGACATCACTTTCTTCTCTATCCCGCGCTTCACCCCATCTTCAATGAGCCTATCAACTTCACGGATGGCAAGCAGCTTCTTGTATATTGGAATGCGGGGTCTTTTTGACAACCCACCCTTTCTGTTTGTCCTCATCCTCTGAACCCTGCTCGGAACCTTGATCATGAGGGACAACTTGTTCTTCTCGGGCAGCATCAGGCAGGTTCCCAGAATTGTCCTGCAACAAAAAAAGGCATGCCTAGTTATCCATGCAGAATCGTTTATATAGGGATCACTTTGCGAATACAGTATTGCTATGTATCTAGCTCTGTATCTCCCCGTCCATATCTACTATGTGCCAGACGCATCCTCATTCATGCATATCGCATATTGTAACAAGCAGATTCCCCTATCTGCTTGTTACACCCCTTCTATAGTTGCAGAATACTTAGTGGTCAGCATGGCAGTTCCTAATCGCTTGATTACGGCTGGCAACGAATCAGGGAGTTTTGCAAACCAGGTCCTGGTTCTGATCAAGAATTGCCAAAGCTTCGGGCGCAGTGGGGCTGTCATGAGAACCACTATGATCACTTGCTGGGCTTGACAAAGGAGAGGTATCGCGAGACCGTTTGGCTGGAGGGGTGGTGAAGCTGTCACCTCGTCGTTTCCATTTGGCCCCATCAAACGTGTGACCGGCTGCGTCACGGAAATCCCGTTTCTCGGCGCGGAGCTTGAAATTTCTCTGAAGAGTGAGGGTGGCGTTCAAAAGCTTGGCTGCAGCAGGAACATCAGCAGGGCATTTTGACAACCCTAACTTGACCAACTCCGCAAATGCTAGAGGAAACATTTGCAAGTGTTTGTCAAATTCACTCTTCGATTCTTCGGAGGGAGAAGCAATGGCAACCATGTTTTCTGTCAGCCATCCCGCAAAGGAGCCCAAGTCACTCGCAATCTCTTTGAATGTAGACACCACTTTGCTACTGCTCCCTGAAGAAGGCAGCTGTTTGGAAGTAGCTCTGGCATACACTTTCTTCTTCCCACCCCTCATAGAAAGCAAATTTTGAGCTGCTTCACGCGCGAGATCTTCCAAAGTTGAAGCAGTTTCGCTATCTACATCACAGTAATAGAGCGAAGAAGGCCCAACCCAGGTCACAGAACTGTTGAGCTCTTTGATATCACTCCTCGAGAGTTCAAACTGGTCAGTTCCGAGGCACTCTTCAGGAAACCTGAAGAAACGAGACATCCTGTCTTTGCCAGTAACGATAGTCACAAAGGATGGGGCGCAACTCTTCTGATGTTTGAAGGCCATCTCCAAATCAGAGGGTTCGAGCTCTGCTACTGAATCTGGTTTCACGACATTGCAGCCCACAACCTCATGGCCTTTGAGTTGGCATAGCCTTTGCAAAACATCATCGTTCGGATCCAGAGAGTAGATATTCTGTTGAGTTTCCCAATCTGGGCAATTCTGTTGAGTTTCCCAATCTGGGCACAACCAACCATTCATGTGAACAAGGCCATCTTTGTCCACAAAGCCCAACATGTAGAAAAAAGTCACCGCCGGAGCTCCTTGAAACGAAACGTTACACATGTGGGCCAAGCCCCCTCCAGAAAGCTGCACCTGTATGACCTGATCCTTTTTGCTCAGCCATTTACGCTTGTCCTTCAACCTCTGCGCTGATGGCTGCAAATGGTCCTGCAGGGCATGATTGGAATGCATGTGTATATGAAGTCCTCAACTCTATCAAGCTGAAGTGAAACCGCTAGTGGCAACATGTATTTTAAAAAAATTATATATATATATATATATCTATCTATATATATATATATATATATATATATCTGTGCGCGTGTATGTATGCGGCAACACGCGCCTTTGATTCAAATTCCCATCCCAAACTACCGCTCCTTGTGATCCACCACCGTGACTGTATGGCCATCGAGTAAATCTGCTTGAGGAAGCTTCAATGTCTCGCTAGCTTTCTTGGCAACTGGTTTGGTACCCTTTTTGGTCACAAAAGCTTTCGACCCCTCAGTTTTCTTGGTGGAGTGAGGCCCCAGTCTTTTTCACCCCTTTGGTCGGTTTTGCTTTGGAACAGCCCTCTTCCTCTGCAACCTCTTCTGGTTTCCATCCCAATGGTCTGAACAAGGCTCTACCCACGGCTCCCTGGAGTTTGTGAAATTTGATTGGCTCTAACTTCTGAACTCTGCTGACCCTGTGAGCAATCATGGGAACAAAATAAGGTGGAATTGCGCAATCATGAGCTGGAAGCAAGGACTCGTACTCATCGATGTTGCAAAGTTCAATGGGAGAGAGAAACCGCATTGTTAATACTATTGCAAAAGGTCTCTACAAACACGTCTCTCTCCCGCATTTGAAAACCTAGGATGCCAGCCCTACAACCCAATCTTCCGGGCACTGGAAGCCCTTCTTCATCCTCATCCTGGCATGGGCTGGAGCTAAGTTTGCGGGAACAGTTGCCTTCAAAAGCTCCAACTCTCTTTCTCTTGTGGGCGGCCAATCCCAAGACATCCTCCATGAAGGAAAAACTCTTTCCGCTGACCATGGTGAACATGTCTGGGCGTCCCGGTAGCGGATAAACGGAGGGAATTCCTCAACTTTTGTAAGTTGAACACTTCTCATTCGCGTGGCAGTCACACGCACCAAGTCCAAGGCAGCCAGGGGCAAGCCCAAGACTGTCGACCAGCCAGATATTGAAATGCATGTTGTACCGCGTCCGTATGGAAAGCCTCAACTTTTCCGAGTTGGCAAGTTCAAAATCCAAGTTTCAAGAGGTCAGGGTTGGGGGATCTTGGTTCAGGGACAGCTCCAGTGTGTGGCATCAAGAAGCATTCGGGGAAACAAGTGGTTTCACGAATCTTGGGAACCTCCTACAGTCTCAGTTACAGATGTAGTATATAGTATTGAATAGATCAGTACATCAATATGTTCTTAAACAACAACGACCCAAAGAGAAAGATTAGACTGCCACATGAGCCACGACCAAAACTCCTTTGTCAGCCAATGAGGAATCTCAAACAAAAAATCGAGCCAATGACCGACAAGTAATCCCCTATCAACCTGAATCACTCTACGAGCAAGAAGAATGGCTCCAAGGAAACGGATAATGGACCCATATGTGTATGGTCCTGCACTTACAACGTGTGAGAACCAACATATCGTACAATTGAACGCAACCCCAAAGAAGTTGAAAAAAATCGAATATCCTATGCCTATGTCTACATATGTGTAGCACTAGTGCAAAGACTACAAATCAATTTATGTCAGGTCACCAAATATCACAAACATGGGATGCATCATGTAAAGTACAATGAGATCGTGATGTATAGGCCCTTTGGGTGGGCCTATATTGTATACCGCGCTGTACTGTTGTGAGTTCCATACCTTCTCCGACAATGTACTGCATAAGACTGTCAACGTTCTCACCTATTTGGTCTTCAAATGCTCATTACATGTCATGAAGCTGTAATGGTTTACATCATACAAGAGTGCAATGCAACATTTTTTGACAATGTCAAGCAATACAGAAAAGCATGGACACTTTTAAGACCATGTCGGAAACGCACTGAATGAACCAAAACCAGGATTTCAACCCCCCATCCACCAATGTTCACCGCTGGCAGGATCATTCTTTCAGTGTTTCACTGCTGGGAATCGACGCTGATTAGCGGCTAGCAGGGGTGGGCAAGCCCCTTCAGCTCAGTCCCACTCCGGGTTGGCTCAGCACATGCAGCTTCACTACCATCAAAATTAGAAGTAGATTTCTAGGGGTAAAAACTCTAAAATTAAAATTGTTTGTACGTTTGAATTTCTCTGATGATCCGTTTTTCGTTCCAAAGATCTCATGGTGGCCGCAGTTCGACGTGCCGTGCCTCTGCCGGCGAAGTGGGCTCCGGCTGTTCTGTGGGAACAGGCCTCCAAATTGAAAGGGCAAGATGCTGAATGAGGACCAATGGTACCAGTACCACATAGAGAAATGACACTCGGGGTTTCGGCGGTGGCGGAAACTCTCAAGGAGAAACAGCTCAAAAGGGCACCACAAAGATGCAACGTGGCTTGTTTCCAGGTCTGACTGGCTATCCATTGCTTTCAACCCGCTTCCCCACTCAGCCGTGCAGCACCAGCCACTCAGCACTGAGCAAAGTTCCACAATACTTTTGGTTCAATGAAAACACTTTTGACAAACAAATCGAAAAACGGTCAAACACAGTCAAACAAACACTTAGACAAACAGTGAGACAAACAGGTAGACAAGCAGTTTGACAAACACCCAAGCAAACAGTTAGACAAATAGTTTCCAACCATTTGAAACAGGTCAACCTGTGCAACTCCATCGGCTCCCTTGTTTCGCCATGGCACATCTCCGATGGGGACTTGGGCAGTGAGGAGCTCGCACCAATCCTGGAAGGACGGCACTGGAAACAGCGAAACCGCCCGTGGTCCAATGGGGATGACATTCACATCATTATCAAACATGATTTACCCAAGTTAATGGTAACCATAGTTAATAACCAACCACTAGTAACCCACAAACTGGCAAACTAACCTAGAAGGGGAAAATCCACCATTTACGATGGTTTTACATATAACAAAGGGTGATTATTAGCTTCCAGGTTAGTTTGCCAGGGGGTATCAACCATGACTTGCCCACTAGTAACCATTGTCAAATTATGATGGTGATTATTAACCATCATTGACAATTGATGGCAACCATACGGAATAACTCAGGACAAGGAACCTACATGTTCGAAACCACAATTGATGGTAATCATCACCCATGATCAACCATTAACAGCCATTAACACCCAATTCACAGCCATCACAAGCCATTACCAGCCAGCACCAATCATCACGAACCAACACCTACCAACAACAACCAACAACAACCATCTTGAACAGGAGAATCTTTGTGGTCTCCAACTGGTGTTTTATGAGATGCATACAGGATTTTCGTGGACAACTTCATATTCTTTGCAAAAAAACAGTTTGCGCAATTGTTGGGCAAAACCCACGTCGTTTTCTACTTGTTTGATTTGGAGTTGCCAATGGGTTCTGGCGTTAAAAATCAAACTATGCTTCTCATCACTCAGAAAACGGCTACTGTGTTTTTGGGGTTACTGATGGTTCCCTTGGGTCACCACACAGATCTGGGATCCCCCAACATGGCTGAAGATGAAAGGTTCATCGCCGAGGACGACATGTGCAGCGCCGAGGACGACATATGCATCGCCGAGGAGTACTGAACAGAGTGCCTCACACGGCGGCTGTAAAAGCTGCAGCTGCCCATGTAGAGCCAGATACCCCTCGTTGTCGATCCAGCAGCCAACATGGTCGGATATGGAACAATTGTCGGATCCAGTTAGAAGCAATGAGAAGAATTGTTTTTGACGCCCCATGAATTGAACGAATCTTGCTGACTTATCATGTCATGACTTATCTTACTGACTTAGGAATTGATTCGAATTTCATGTTTCATGTTTCGGCCGAGTGCCCAGCGGCGGTCTTAGTTGAGGGACGCCGCGGTGGGTCCCTCGCGGGATCCGGGGCACCTGAAGCAATGCGGAGTCGGAGCACAGCACATCATGCAAGCAGGAGCAGCATAAAACACAGGAACCATAAGAATACGTCTAACATCATCTAACTACCCAACAAACAAACAAACAAACAAACAAACGAACGAACAAACGAACGAACGAACGAACAAACGAACGAGCGAACGAACGAACGAACAAACGAAGGAACGAACGAACGAACCGAAACGAAGCGAAGCGAAGCGAAACGAAACGAAACGAACGAAACGAAAAGAACAAACTGAATAAAACACCAACAAAACAAAACATCCATGACAGCGATCGGGACATAATCAGCTATTTGTTAAAGCCACCAAAGAGGATTTGGCAGTCGGTACACATCTGCAATCTTGGGTCAGTTTCTGACATATGTGTAATACACCGCCAAACAATGTAGGTGAAATGAATTCACTACCATCAATCGACTTCTGTAGGGAGTTTCGCACCATGCATTAAACCGTGCACCCCTGCCCAAGCACATGAGATGTTCCCATGCATTTCCATGCGGTCTTCTCTCCTACCCCAAGTTCATGGATGAGATGGGTTTCCTATGGGAGCCAATGGGTTTCCCTTGGTGGTTGGTTGGCTACTTCCTGGTGTCACCGAGTTCGAAGCAACGAGCTCCATGCCACTTCACTATCATTGTGTTCATGTGCGGTGCTTACTTGGGGTGTTGCGACGATCAAGCCCCCTTCTTCTCCTTACTTGCTCTATCCAAGCTTGATTAGGCAATTTGTCCCTCATCCTTCAGTTTTTGTCCTTCCTCCTCTTGCAAACAAAACCTGTAGCCAAGCAACCCATAGGAACCTACAGCAACCCGTATCAACCCTCAGCAGCCCGTTTGCCTGAAAATTACACACTATTGAGCACTTCTGGAGATTTGAAAACAAAAAGCAGACTGATCATTGAAGTTCGTTGAAAACAAAACAGATTGAAATTCATTGAATATACAGCCAAGTAATACTAATGTCTTGTACCAATATCACAAAAAAAACCATCAGAGATAGGAAGTTTCAACAACTTCCGGACTGACTCTTTTCTGGGCATCCGCCACCGTGGGCGGTCTGTCCGCGAAGGGGTCAACCTCCTCCTCGCAGGGACCCGTGCAGAAGTGGAAGCAGCGGTACTAATTGAATACCAATGGCTTCTGATTTAAGGCTTAGAATGTACATGGTTACATGCGGTTCACAAATAAGACTAATGATGGGCAATCTTAGTGGTTGATTGCTACCTACTGCCTACTACCAGCTGCCTTATCCTCTCCCCATAATACCAAATACCCCCTCAGAATAGTAAGCACGATGACCTATTTTCTTTATTAGGGGTTATTCAATATTCCGGTCCCAGAGGGACCCCTAATAATCAATTCAAATTATTTTCAAAAATATCAAAAATCCTTCGTTAAATTCTATTTGAAATATTGCTAAAAATTGGATTTCGAAGCTTTTCTCCCCATGTTAATTAATTGAAATTCATTGAAATTCCTTAACAATAAGAATCACTTTGTTTGATTTCAAAGAGCATTTCAGGATCAGGCTATTTCTATTATTAGGGCGGAAAAACCCTTCTGGAACGAATGTGTTTTCCTATTGATTTTCAATCGCCACAATTGAAGACGTAATTCAAAAGCAAAGAAAACATAAAATCCAGAATTACACGCATATTTCTTATTTAGGGAACTTTAAGTATTAGGGAGAAGGGATTACTACCTACCGCCTACTATCTACTACCTACTGCCTACTACCTACTACCTGCTTACTACCTACTGCCCACTACCTACTACCTACTGCCTACTACCTACTGCCTACTACCTACTACCTACCATTACTACTGTTACTATTCTTCCTACTTTTACTACTAAGACTATTATTACTACTATTACTAGTTACTACTATTCCTACTTTTACTACTAGTACTACCATTACTACTGTTACTACTAGCACTACCAGTACTACTATTACTACTTTTACTACTACCACTACTACCACCACTACCACCACTACCACCACTACCACCACTACTACCACAATCACTACCGCTACCGCTACCGCTGCCGCTACCGCTACCCTTACTACTCCTACTCCTACTCCTACTCCTACTCCTCCTCCTACTCCTCCTCCTACTACTGCTACTACTACTACTACCACTACTACTACTACCTCCACAACTACAACCTACATACTGTCTTCTCACTATGCCTAAAATGCACTAGTATGCACTAGTATCATATACATATTATACATATATACACACAAAACCCGACTGAAACTTTCTTGTGCCATCGGTGAACCCCCCTCTGCCAGCAGAGGAGGTCCCAGTATCTTGGGAGTGGGGGTCCCTGCAGTAACTACGTGAGTGCAGACCATGCGAATCGATTCAATTTGTCCCAGGGCCCGACGTCTCCTGGATGACAGCAGGTGCCACAGTGGTCGGCTCCTCCGGCACTTCAACTCCTGAAACGACTGGATGTAGTGGGAATGGAGGGCCCAGCTCCATCCCCGGAAAGTCACATGTGCGTATCAATAGCGCCAACCTTCTTAGCCATGCCATGCGTGCACTTGATGTTGACAGAATTTTGTGCCAAGAAGTCCATTGCCATAGCTCTTCTTGGAAATCCATCGGGAAAGGTGTGGTGATTTGAAGCTGTTCATGATCACAGGAAGGAAGGATATACTGTAAGACCTTTCAATCGCCGCTCGAAAATGGTCATGGGCACTCATGGGTCAAAACTGCTGTACCCTGATGAGTATCTCAAACATGTACTGAATGGTCTAGCGAAGCAAAATTCGCATGTGAATCAATGGAATTTGGTGGAATGTCATTGCTTGCGTTGCTTGAGGTTGCTGTTCCTTTTTTTCATATTACCACGGTCAATGTGTCCAAGCTGAACAAAATGATGATATGCTCTGCAATGCTCAGCAAATCAATTTTGAAATGCCCGCACTGCTTATCTCACTGAAACATAATCAAGTGATATGACTGGAACAGGAACATATAGCTATAGGCTAGGTATTGCTGGGTATGTGTCCTAGAACATCTGCATTACAACTGATGGTATCCAAAAAGTATATACAGTGGACCATCGTGATCCATCACGGGCACTCTTGTCAAGAAAAAAGGAAAACTATGTCTTCTGCACACCCACCATGCACCACCCTTCAGGCAATTCAAAGATTATCAAACTCAATATGATTATTTCGACTTCAAGCAAATTCAAACTGGTGAACCCTCGTTTTTCGTCCAGCAGGATTAGTCACAGATTAGTAACAGATTCGTAAGTATGCACAGTCCGAGTCGTCACAGGACTAGTACGGTCATCATTGGAAACAACCGTCGCAGCTACCAGGCGACATCACAGTTACCCAAAATTGATTCGGGAATCCACAGGATAAGTTTTCTCTACAGCGCAGTTTGGAGGCTGCATTTAGGCTGTGATCATCTTCTTGCACCTCCAATTCGTGACCCGAGGTGATCCACGGTGATCTATGACTCCAAACAGCTCACCGCGTTGCGACCCCTCTCCTCTCGGTGATGGAGATGGCATGTCTGTTGGAACTGGCAACTCCTGGTGGTGCTGGTGTCAGGCTGGCAAGATAGCTCCGTTGCCAATTGGATCCATTGCCATCACCCCGGGAACTGACCTGTTGAGTGATATCCCAAGAGCCGCCATTCGAGCATGGTCCAATCGGCAATAGGTTGTCTTCAGTACCAAAAAGTAGGACATCGTAAACTTGACCAGCATTATCAATCAATGATCAATTAACCATGCAACATCAACCATTCACCATTACAGTAACCACCCTTACGGACCACAAGCACACTTTAGCCAGATCCTCCTGCCCTTCACTGCATCGCTTGGGAGATCTTAACGTGAACTTTGCTCGGAACCATGGAAAGTCAAACGTTCACAGTGGATGGGACAAATCCTTGCTCATGTATCATTGGAAATTGAGGATGTGGGTATGGCAAGTAGGGGTACCACCATAGCTATGGACAGGCCCAACGAAGATGCCAACGTAGTGTTCAAATGCGTTGAGCATGGTTTATATTAGATTCGGTTTGATGTGCACTGGGTTCCCCAGCCGTGGGCGACAGAGCTGGTGGTGCTGACTGGAGATATTCCACGCTTTCCTGCGGTCCAGTGAGCAGCATCCAACATTGAGGCCAACATGCCGCCAAGATGGAGTGAAGATAGGTCGGATGTGGCGCAGATCGCCCAAAATGGCGCCAACGTGGCCG
Organism: Symbiodinium kawagutii; assembly: GCA_009767595.1. Classification (NCBI taxonomy): domain Eukaryota; class Dinophyceae; order Suessiales; family Symbiodiniaceae; genus Symbiodinium; species Symbiodinium kawagutii. The sequence continues at coordinate 155,886 of VSDK01023712.1, forward strand.
CAGCATTCTACAAGATGTGCCCGAAATGAGGCTCAACTGTTGCTAAGCCGAACAGCTGGTATTCAAAAATCTGCTTAAATATCTGATCATTTCTTCTCTGTCTCATTCTGAGCTCTACGGTGTACGGTATGGGGAGGGATAATTATAGGCTTACTAAAAGCCTTGCTAGTGCCACGTGATGGCAACAAGTTGAATCGTTGAAACGAAGCAGAACTTGTCCGCAGTTCCTGGATGAAGGTTCCCAGAATTGGAAAATAAAGAACACTCATTTCGGCACCCAAGCAGTGAGACCTGTATGTTGTTTTCGGATTCGGACAAGTGCCACCAGTGCAACTGTTGCCCCGTCAACAGGGCACATCGTCTCCTCGGGCTGTTCCAGTACGGCTGGAGCCTTGCAGCAGAATGATGTGAGGACAAGTTGTGTCCTCTCCGCATGAAACCTAGCAGTTTCAACATCTTGGCCAACAAACTGCTGACCGTTTCACAGTCTGCAAATGTATCCAATCACTTGGGATTGAGAAATCTGTGTTTCCAATAGAAGAACAAGCAACCACAATCGCCCCAAAAAAAGAAAACGCGGAGTATAGGATGTTTCTACCTCCCAAAAAGAATGAGTTGCAAGACTTTGGAGTGCCCCGAACTGAATTCAACAGGAATTCACCTTTGATTCCCAACAAAACAAAGTTTTGAGCATTGAACCACTGGAAAAAAACTACCTTCGGCTGCAAGTGCAAGTGACCAAGAATATGGTTTGGTGGATCGACGCTTATGAACAGCGTTTTTCGCATGCGCGGGGTGATGTGTTATTAGAGCCATTGAGAGGGCATGAGAGTTTACGCTAAAAAACAAAATGCATAAAATGCATAAACATCAGCACAGGGCTTTGCCCGTATCGATGGCCGTAAACACCCCTTGATGCGTGTGAGTTCCCATTTCGCCTGCACCGTCTCAGCATCAAGTTCTTCTTCAAGCTCAGGAGACGAAGGCAACTCTGTGGGAACAGGCAGCTCCGTGGGAACCTGATGGCACCCGTGGCTGTCCGTCGTACCAGCCCCTGTTATTGGTGGATCTTGCTGGTAATTTTGTTAAAAAAAACTGCTAGGACTTGTACTTTTGTTATAATCATCACTGCTAATACTGTCACTACTACTAAGAACAACGATTGATACTAATAATACTAGTACTATTGCTACTCTTACTATGACTATTTCTACTACTATCACTACTTCAACCACGGCTACTACAACACGACCACGACCACTGACTGCAACTACTTCAACCACGTTACCAAAAGGCCACTGACAGCTTATTGAAAGGTAACAAGTCAGAAGATAATACAAGATATTACAAGATACTATTAGATACTACTACAAGATACAAGAGACTACAAGATACAAGATACTACAAGATACTAGAAGTACAAGCTCATAGAAATGAGAAGAAGCATTCCATGTTGGACTCCAGGAACGCTCAACAGCTCCCAACGGCATTCACCCGGCCTGAGGCTCAAGCCTCAGGAGATCACGGCTGAAAACAGCCACGTTGCGCTGTGGTGATGTTGCGCTGTCTTGGGATACCAAATCGATACAAAAACTGGTAGTTTTAACCCTAAGATATTAAAACTGGTAGTTATTTACCAAACGAAAAATCTGCAAGAAGAACTAAGTAGTTTTAACCCTAAGAAGTGTTTCAATCATGAATGACAAACACCTTTTCTCCCAATCTACGGTATTTCTATGGGTAAGGATCATACACCAACGCAATGCAAGCTCCATCTCCTTTATGATAACTTGGAATGTTCATCGCAGGGGATGTAACTTGATCAAAAACAAGTTGCTTTGGAATTTTGCCACTTAGTGAACACAAAACCTGGTCAATACACAACACTTCGGTCTTAGGGGATGGACAACTCATCAAAATTCTTCCAGGGTATTAGTTTGTCCACTAACAAGCTGATTTTATCTTTGCTGTTTAAAAAAGATAAACATATACTATATGTTTTCGCATCATGAAGAATTGCTTCTACATCTTTCCAAAAATCATAGATGGATTGCGATATTTGTCATTACCATGAACAAATCGTTTCTACACTAATTACACAAAGGAAATACTTGGCTTGAGATAAACATTGGTACTCACTGCAGCTGGAGTTCAGCGGACATCGTCGGATTTGAAAGTTTGACTGGGAATCGCCTTTGAAACCAGGTAATACCCAACCCCTGTGTGGCAGATGCATCAATCAGCAATTGGCTGCAAAACATTGTCGCGAAATAGTGAAGCCACGGTGATGCTGCCCCCTGGCAAGATAAAACCGCAAAACCTGCATTGAAAAAAGTTGTCTCTCGAAGAAATTACTAGATGTCTTGCTAATTAGGATTAACCCCACTGTTTGAATTAAAAAAAGCCCAATCTATTGATGCATACATTGCGTCCATCAGTGCAGCCTGGTCGCAACGGTGGATTAATCTTGTGCTGAGAGGTCATGGGCTGAACCCGTTGATCGATGGTTCATTGAGTTAGATACTTTGAATGAGAAAAACAATCATGAAGTCTGAAGTATCATGAAGTCATTTAACTCACTTTATTAAAATAATGAAGTTTAAAAGGACCTGTTCCACCATGGTTCTACCACTGTGACTGAGTTCCCGTGCGCCGCATCGACGGTCGCCGCCGGCAGCACTGCCGTAGCTGTGCGGCTGCGCGGCGTCAGCGTCCGCGCAGTGACCGTGGGGATGGTGGCCGTCGCCGTCGGCACCGAAGCTGTGATGGTGGGTCCCTGGAGCGGAGAACAGCGAAGCTGTTGATGGTGCTGTTGCTGTGGTCAAACCAACCAATGGTTTAACTAGCTGGCGAATGGTTTATAATAGGGGATAACAACTAGCAACAATAGTAGGGGGATATACCAGCTACTTATGGCGAACTGGGTCAAGCAGTTGACCAACCAATAATGGGGATAATGACCAACAATAATAAGGGAAAGAATGGTTAATGCTAGGGGAAGCAGGGTTTTGACCCACAGCCATATGACCAGAAGCAACCGCTTAAAATCAAGGAACAACCTCTGGGATGCGCGGGTTGAAAGGGGGTACACTGAGTTGAGCCCGTTAACCCAAACAGCATGTTGCAGCCAGCACGGGCCAGCACACTGCCTTGCAACAAGAACCACGACTGCTGTTTCTTCCAGTGTGGATTTTCATATTTTTAACCACAAACAAAACCATGACTTGTTCCCTACAACGCGTTGGTTCGCCCATCCCATCATTAGCACTGCAAAGGAGGATGTTGTGTTTAACATGGTTCTGAGAAGTTGCGAAAACATCGACTATACGCTGTGTTTTACTGTAATAAAGTTAAGTGATTTGCCCTAAAGTTAATGGTTTTAGAGTTTAGGGTTTAGAGTGTCCAACTGCATAGCGGCAGCAGCAAGTCGCAGCATTCAGCTGCAACCCACCCCAAGACGACCCACACAGTTCTGCCCCCCACCCCTCTATCAAGGGGGTGACTTGCCCCAGCTACATTGGGCCTTGATTTCTTGCAGCCGGTGATTTCACTCACCATGCCTCGTCCATTTCTTCTGTCGGTGAGGGAAGCTGCGTCGGCACCGGCATCTCCTGAGGTGTTTTTGTGGCAGAACGCCTTGTGACAATGCCAGCTGCTGTCGGCATATATTGTAGAAACCATGGCAACACGAGCATTTCAGTCATGCATAGGGTAGGTGAGCATCGATGAAGATGGAACTATTTTTTCACCATCGATCTTGATTTCATCAAATTTAGGAGGCGCAAGTGCGCAAAACACACAAGCACACAAGTACACATGTAGCTTGCTGCGTGCACTAATGGTGCTCAACGTTACAGTGTGGCTTCTGTCTCCCATCAATCACTGTGTTGTTGCAAGGGATTTGTAAGCCAAACGAGGGAGGCCCATTGCGACCAGCAGCTGCAAAGGATGCTTTTCTGAATGAATCATGCCATCTTATTGATCCATCTCTTCGGTTTTTAGGGTTTCAATCTGCTTCACCTTGACTGAACTTGCTCACGCGGAAATGTTACTTGACTTAACCTGCTCCTTCCCCCGACACAGTCTCAGAAGCCTGCACTTCATCGCACTTCCCAATTTGGTATTCCAGATTAATCAAACCTTTGAAGAATGAGATCTCCGAAGCAAGTTGAAAGGTTTTGAATTACTCACACACCCAAATAAGCACCATCCCTCTTATTCATATATGCTGTGTTCCATCTCTTTCCTGCAATCAACCATCACTAGATCAACCATCACTAGTGGGTCACGTTTCCAGCATTGAATCCATTGATCTCAGCATACCATCATGGCCACCCGTCAAACACGGACACTGCGGCGTCGCTCCGAAGGCGAGGAATGCGCCACACTGCTCTCAGGCCTCCAACGTCAAAGAAGGGATCGTGAATCATTCAATTGGAAAGTCCAACAGAAGCAGATAGGTGTGATATTTATATGATAGATATATTTAAAAAATGTATATATTTAAAAAATGTATATATATATATATATGTATATGTATTTAAATATATACATATAGATTTATTCAGATGATGAAAGTCTTCGTATTTCATGCGTTTGATCATCCTTCATAATCACTATGTCGAGGTTCGACAAACCTCAAGGTAGTGGTCACTTCAGGAAAAATTTCATTGGCATCAACAATGGTACCGAAAATTGACTACCCAACCGCCAGGTTTAATTGGGCATGTTCTTGGAAATGAAGACAAAGCCGGGTGAATCATTTAGACGGCTGTAGGTCAAAATTATGTGCTCATAGCAAAACGGACCGCTGTTTTTGCAATTCTGAGCTGTGGGCGTTCCGCACATGGAAGCTTATTTTTTGTACATATATCAAATATAATATGTATGTGCGTATGTATATATACAAATACATACATACATACATACATACATACATACATTACATTACATTACATTACATTACATTACATTACATTACATTACATTACATTACATTACATTACATTACATTACATTACATTACATTACATTAATACATACATACATACATAACATTACATTACATTACATTAATACATACATACATACATACATACATTACATTACATTACATTACATTACATTACATTACATTACATTACATTACATTACATTACATTAATACATACATACATACATACATACATTACATTACATTACATTACATTACATTACATTACATTACATTACATTACATTACATTACATTACATTAATACATACATACATACATACATACATACATACATACATACATACATACATACATACATACATACATACATACATACATACATTACATACATACATACATACATACATACACACATACATACCTACATACCTACATACCTACCTACCTACCTACCTACCTAC
>VSDK01023723.1:0-19362 GCA_009767595.1 Symbiodinium kawagutii
GTACGGAGTACGCGCAGGGCAAAAGTGCTGTATGTTTCGCACAACCAGGCCACCAACCAGGCAACCAACCAACCAACGGGCTAACAGAAACTATTCAAGTCACAAAGTAGCCAGCATATCAGCTGACCAACTAGTTAACCGGGTTGGCAACTGACCAACTAAGTGGTTGGCTGGCTGAGAAACTTGTCGGCATCGGAGAATCAATGAACCCTGCATGGTTGGTACATCATCTATATCTTGGGTACCCTGGGTTGGACCAAAACAGATGCGGAGAAACACCTTTATCGACAAGAAACACATCCCAAAATGGAGGTTCTCCACATCCATGTTAGTTGAACCCAAATTACTATCCTTTAGGTTCAATCATCATTTGCCACGATCAACTATCAATTCCTGGCCAAGCACACAATCATCATGAAGATGTGCTTCATGGCTGGTTGGTCATAGCCAACCATGAATGGTCAACCATCAAGCATCTATAGATTGGAACAATCTTCAACTGCTATCAATTGTTGTCCCCTGAAGCAAGTGTGGCAACTGTCCATGCGCATGGCTATCAAAGGTTGCAATGCTGTCCAGGATGGCAGAAGGGACACATGGGGGTATTTCAAACATGACAGTTGTATGAGAGTCCATCCATATTCGTAAAGCGGCTAGTGATACTGCCACTTATAGATACGTGTGTATCATCCTTTTTGGTTCAGCTTGTTGCTATTCCTACTCGAGGTGATATATATATATACACACACATTTATATTCATATTTATATATATATATATATTTTATGTATAAATACGTACACACGCACAGCACTTGTTTGTCATATTCCCAGTATCATGAGTCATTCTACCATTCCAATATCATCCCATTCTAATACTGACCACCACTGGCCACTGATCATGATTTCACGATCATGTTGGTTATAAAGCTCTTTATCTTCGCGTGATAACCAGCATCCCTGTGCAATTTGCTGTTTAGAGCAAGGATTAGCTCATTGAGAAGAATAACTCATGACAGTTGGGGATTTATGAACCATTCATCAACCGTTCATCAACCATTCATCAAACATTCATCAACCTCTCAGACTTATGATCGCTGGGCTGCCTGATCCGATGATCCGATGGCTGATCCGATGATCCGATGATCCGACGGCTGATCCGATGATCCGATGATCCGATGTGCAATGGCTGATCCGATGATCCGATGATCCCATGGCTGATCCGATGATCCGATGGTCCGATGGCTGATCCGATGATCCGATGGCTGATCCGCTGATCCGATGATCCGATGGCTGATCCGATGATCCGATGATCCGATGGCTGATCCGATGATCCGATGATCCGATGGCTGATCCGATGATCCGATGGGTGGTCGGCAGGCTGGGTGGCTGATCCGATGATCCGATGGCTGATCCGATGATCCGATGGTCGGATGGCTGATCCGATGATCCGATGGCTGATCCGCTGATCCGATGGCTGATCCGATGATCCGATGATCCGATGATCCGATGATCCGATGGCTGATCCGATGATCCGATGGCCGATCGGCTGATCCGATGATCCGATGATGGCGCGGCAGCCGAATGGTCAAGGGTGACCTCTCAACCTCAACAAAGAAGCCACTCTCCAGTGCAGCTACCAGACACCCACGGGTTTTCGAAACGGGTGGCGGGTCACACATCCTTTGTCCGAGGTACGAGGGCCTTTGGGGGGCCATCGTGACTTTCCCTCGGCGGCAGCCCTTCGCCACCAATGTCATCGTCGCCACGGTGGGACCGGGGGACCCCATGGGGGACCTGCATGGGGGACGCCATGGGAGGACCTGGCAGGTCAGTGATCAGAGTGCGAGCACCAAAACGGTAGATGATTCGGTTGCGTAGGCTCTGGTCCAATGCTCTCGCAAACCCTTGGGATGGTGACGTTTATGAGGTTCTGATGTTTTGTTGATTTGCCAATTGGCCGTGCCCATTGTGTACACTCAGAACAGAATGGTTTTCCCAGAGGAAAAACCTGTGTTTTTTCGGTTGAAAAGATCACCATCCAATGCCAACTACTCGCAGGTGAAGACCTCCGTAGCGGACCTGATTGCTGGGGGCCCTGACCTGGGCCTACTGTACTTGGGAACTGGCTGATTTTGAGCATTCAACGGGTGGGCATTCCATGGCATTCCATTGCATTCCACTGAGGACCTTGGCATCTCACAATTGGCCAAGGTAGATAGAAGCTAAGTCCACAAGGTGGGATGGGTTTTGCCCCATCAAAACTCACACTAGACCACCAGAGAAAATCCCATAGGTCCTGTGGATAGCCCCATGTCAAAAGCGCAACATTACATACATCAATTATTTACGTGTACGTATGGCATACATAAACAAATAATTGCATGTACACACGCAGATATGTATATATATGTATATATATATCCACGCTGTACATGTTATATGTTGCAGTCGTGCAAGCTGCTAAGAAGAAGTCTGAGTCGGCAAGCAGCTAGGTCAGTACTTCACTCCACAGTGTCTCCAAAGCAGCTGGGGTGCAAAATCGGTGGGAAACTGTATTCAGCACATATCCGAAAAAAAAAAACGCCGCAACCAAGAATTGCCCGCCTCCCATTTCGATCCCAAAAACGAGAAATCTCAATGATTTGAAGAGCTCTTCCTGGACCCGCATGAGTCGGCATGAGGTTCAAAAAGCAGAAGGTAAAGAAAAAATCGATTGGCAAAGGACAGCTGGAAGCTGCAGGACTTGCACTGATGAAGTGGCTCAACCAGGTGGGATTGGAACTGCAACCATCAACTGCTTGAGTGAATGGTACTTGGTTAATAATGGTGGGTAATATAGCCTGTCGAATATGAGAAGAATGCTGAATATGCATCGGCTTGGGCCACAGTCCTGCCTCCACACAGCCCCGTTTCGGCGGCAACTAGCAGGAGATTGACTCCTCAAGCGTCCCTTACGCTGTAGGTTGTCAGTCTCATTATGTGACCGCCTTAGTTGCAAGCCACATAGGCCCAGAGCTTTGTTGCTCTTCTAGTTCTCCCTTGCACTGTGGCCTTCTGTGGCCACAATTGTTTCATTTTTTGTGCTAGCTGATTGAAGCACCATTTTCTCCATCCTCAGAGAAAGTGTTTGTTGAGTTATGGGGCTATGGGGCTAAAGTACCGGGAAATTGGGCGTTGTATCACTGCGGTTGCGGAATATCTCCCCTAAGCAACTGGTAATAGCCTTCCGCTTCAAGACTAAAAAGGCTGATTTGTGAATCTTTTGACATCACAAAAGCATCCGATAGAACAACTTTTTGGGTAAGCCATCGTCGGGGGTCATGCTTCCTGGTATATGACGATACCTGTTCATCACAACCTATATTCTGCGCGGATGAACCATGATCAATTCAGGTACTGTTGATTGATTGCAATTTGAGTACTATGAAGTGCCTGAATAGATTATGTAATGGATTCCTATAGTATCAGGTTCCCACGAGTTCCCATACTGCTTCTCACCAGGAATGGGGCCTTTACAGCCTTCGGTTTTGCGTATTTGGGAATCATCCAATGTGACTTGACAGCTCCGAAATGCAGCGAGGTTCTGCAGCCTTGAAGTTGACTGATGGACTTTTGACTTGGCAAATATTGCAAAGGGACTTCCAATGAAGGGCTCAAAAGGATCGGGATTCAAACCTTTTGTTTGTTCAAACTTCATTGTATTGATTGGAAAAGGAAATTAGCACTGCCTGTTTTGGCCTGGACATTTCGAGCTAGAGCTTCAGTAGACCCTAAACATGAAGTGCGGGTCTTTACTTTTTTGGCAGATCTTTCATAGCATGGAAGCTGCCACATTCAAAGGTGCAACATTGATGTCTTTCTCTGTAGCAGATGTTTTGCTTAGCCCAGTTGTTTCTTTCGCTGCAAGTCTCTTAGGGTTTATTTATGTGACGCTCTTTACTCGGCTATGTCCACAAGCGATTCGCTTCGCAAATCTTCCATGGGCCCCTTGGCGGCCGCGGGGGACCTGTTTGGGTGCTTGGAAAAGAGGGGCCACACAAGGACGACAAGAGATCTGTTTGGACGTGGTTCACATGTCCTTGTCATGTCGTGCTCGGTCCGTTCGTCAAGTCTAACACAGGAGGTGCCAGCGGAATCTTTTTGATGTAGGGGTGAAGTCAGGTTTGTCCTTGGAAACGACGGACGTGCAATTTGCTATTTTCGTCAGGATGTTTGCATCATTGTACCCTTTGGCTGAGGCAGAAAAGCTGAAAGATCGGGCTGGGCAGATTGATCTGGTGAAGCAGGTGCGCCAGCCCTGGGGCATCGAAGTCTGTGCGTTGCTCGGGTGTCTTTGGAACGTCGTTGTTTTGATGGCCCCGCAGTTTGACCCATAGACTTGAGAAGATCAATCTGTGCACGAAAGAACCGAACTCCGATGTTAGCTTCTTGAATAGAGTAAATCAGATGAATAGCAAGAAGATTCCAAAAAGCTCCAAGACGATAAATTTGGTCCTTCTTTGATTCAACCTTAAAGCTTTAAGGTTGACCTGTGGTGTGCCCGTGGTGCCAGCGGGCAGCCGGTCCTTGTTCCTTGTTCCTGTGCGCAACTCGTTGCTGTTGGGTCCAGATGCAGCATCCCATTTTTTAGGGCCCGGGTGGAAGCCTTCTGCAGACCTGTTTGGACAACTTCGTTCACTACACCTTCTGCTACTTCCCTGTCTTCTATGTTATCAAGGCTGGGAAGTGTGACACAAAGATGAGCTGAGCCTCAAGTTGCGACAACCGAGCTTGGCAGTTTCCAGTTTGCACTGCTTTCAATGGTTCGCTGTTTCCCTGAGGAATGTATCAATACCGTTACTGCTGACAAAGCAGGGAGTCTCTCGGCACTTGAATGGTCACAGTCCGGCCAAGTGCAAAACATCCACCTGGTTCAACCTGGTTCAAAGTCGTTCAACCTGGTTCCAACCTCCACATTTGCTGGTTCAATCTCCTCGTTCACAGTCACTAAGCAGTTCAACATTGGCTTCGCGGCCATACTTGTGCCGCCTACTTTGCACTCTGATGTTTCCTCATCAATGCAGATAGGGAAATCATAAGGTCCTCGTAATCTTCAACCCGGATTTACAATGATTTACATGGGTCAAACAGGACCAAAAGCGCCCTTCTTCTCTCATTTGAAGCCATCCATAGCCATCCATAGCCATCCCATTTTGGAGGACCATTTTCTCAAGACACCTTCCCAGAGCTCTCCTGAGGTCCACCCTCCGATGATCCCTTGGTTTCTAGAGCTCTGAAGAAGTACTGGAAGATGCTTCGCAGAATGCTTCAGCTGCAGATTTGGATCAGGGGAACTCAACGTGATCTGTAGATTTTCCCCTCGATGCTTGACTTTGGCGTGACTTCCAAATGCAGGACCTTTGGACATCGTTTTTTCGCTTGAACCAAGGAACGCTGTCCAGGATAATCTCTACATGTGGTCTCTTTGGGTGTCTTGACCACAAGTAGACAGGATTCTTGTCGGAAAGACATACAGCCTGGAACATAGCGACGAAGTAAAACTTAGATGAAAGTGGTATGAAGAAACGACTACCAAGTATTGTATACTCACCACTTGAACATGGAGGTTTGACATCAGTGACTCGGATGATCATATCTGCTTGTCAGTAATCAATAGTCACCTGAGAATGCTCAAAGTTTGGGCGCCCTGTGGCTTCCGTTGAAAGGTTGACGCAGTGAGATTCGATGATCTTTGACTTAAATCCAAGGTGTCACCCCACGGAACCACAGAAATGACAGCTGCTGTGCCTTTCAGGTCCCTTTCGACCTGATCATCTATGCGGTGGGGCTGTGGGAAGTAATTGCTTGGTGGATTGCGCGACCGACCAGTCTAGAATTGCATCGCACGCCTACTGTAAGTCTGTTTGTTTGGCCTTTGTGGCTTTGACATCCGGATTCTGATTGTTTGGATAAGTTTACTATCATTCTTGTTCTTCCTCTTCCTTCTTCTTATTCTTCTTGTAATCATTGATATTTTCATTGTAGTTTTCAGTTACTATTTGAGATTCATGATTGTTGGGATTTGAATTCGAGACTGATTGGATTTTCTTGGTGTTCTTCGTCACGGCGCTGGCGCCAGGTGCCTATTTGGATGCGATTGCCATTGAATCACGGCATCAGCTTAGCGTGGACCATGATCCTGGCACTTCGGTAGCAGTGGTGGTATCTTGGGGGGACCTGCAGGACCTGCCAGTTGTTATGGATGCAGCCGGTGTTAGGAATGCAGGGACCTGCCAGTTGGAATGAATTCAACCCTGGGATGATGTAGACTCTGATGCGAAAAAATCCTTCACTGGAAGGTGATCAATGATTCTGGGCACCGAAACAGCAATATCGTGGTGGAGAATTGTGTGTCAAGTGGGAACATTAACACGACATGCCTGTGAGGATACTCTTCATGATCAGGCTTGTTTTCCTCAGGGTATCTAGAGGTAAGCCGAACGATCGAGTTGTTACTTTCGTACGTCTGCATCTCCGAACTCCAATCGTTTTGCGGGATCAGGAGCATGCGAGACAGCGAACCCTGAACTCTGGGGTTTACTGTACCACGGCTGAGTGCCCTAGTACGATCGATGTGTCGCAAGCGTTCCCGAGCCTCTACCTGTGTTGACATGCAGAAGTATTGCTACATGCGAGATGATACCCATGCGATCCCATGCGATTGATTCCTGTAACGGACTATGCTACCTGATGAAACTGGGTTTCTTATAGTCCATTCTATTGGGATACTAGAAAAGGTATGGCTGATTTTACTTGCAACACATTCTTATTTCTATGCTTCAGTTATGACCCATCTTTGTAGCTGTGATGATCACTGTTGCTATGATTGTAAGCGGCAGACCCACTGAAGCTCCAGAGGGTTCTGCCCTCTGCCCAGAGCGCACTTCGTGGAAACGAGAAGTGAGACATAGCCAAGAACCAGGTGCAACGGGCGATGGCGGCACATAAGGTGGCTACCTCAACAGGAGTTGGGGTACATGAAATGTAAACTCTGCAACTTTGTAACCGAGCTCTTGTGCGAAGGGAGTTGCAAGAGCGCTTTGGAAGACCCTAAGAGCCACAGAGGGACCAGCTTGGGGAAACTGCGCTGGGAGGCACATCTGGATCCACCTTGAAGCTCCTTGTTGGAGTTGCGGTGAAACTTCCCACTCCAAGGAGATCTCCTAAGCAGCGGTGGCATCAACTTCCCAGATTCCCCATGCACGGTGCACCGTCCATGAGTTTTTCATGTTGCGCTGCCAGGTGCAGTTCCTGATTGAGCACTGCGCCTGATGTTTTTCATGTGCTATGCTGATGGCGGAGTAAGTGTTGATTCAAGCTGCCAAGAATGGTTAGGAAGTTGAGAATTTCAGGAATGGTTGGTACTTATCTTCAATGAATACCGGTGACTACTGCTTACTAAAGGCAAATGGACTGTATAAATGTTAATTCTGGTAACTACTGCTTACTAAAGGTCAGTGGATGTTAATGATGAATTTGGTCTGCAAGATATTGGTTTCCTTCAGCTTTCGATGCTGATAGTGTGAATGTTGAGCGTTTGGTGTTTTCCTTCAAAGGTGCCTCCAGAACTTTCCCAATCCCAAGCGTGGAGACTTGACATCTTGCGAACACAAATGGCCACATCGCATATCGCATGCACTGAATCTCAATGGATGAGCAGTGAGGGCTCACCTCCGTTGCTGCACCAAGACCGGGTGTGTTTCTTGCGGATTCTCTCTTCGTTGCGGATCACTGTGTTTTAACATACCCCTTGCCTCACATGGCATTTTCTTTTTGTGACTCTGGGTGATGGTTAATGAATGGATCGAATGGAAACACTTCCAAATTCTTTTCTTCTCGCTGGACGCTGCCAATGATGGTGGGCACCAAATTTTCACACGCGAGAACGCTGAGGGCGAAAATATGGCAGGAAGTGTTACACCGCACTGCAGCTGGTCACTTGAAACAACACAGCGGTTGCTGAGAGTGGAGTGACCCAGTGCCGTTTGGGCTGGATGTAGCGATCAGATCCCAAAACTGGGCAAAACTGCACTAGTTTCAGCACTGATCTTTGGTTCCCGATTTTTCCATAGCCCAGTGAATCATAGTCAATCAGAATCATAGTGAATCATTTCGCTGTTTCTGGGTTGGACCTGTTTGGGTCCCTGGAAAACGGCTAGATCTTGGTGAAAACTTCCGACGTTTCCAGCGCCATGGGAGATGAAACCATGAATCAAGAGGAGGCTGGGGAGATCTGAGATGCCAAGACTCTTCCAGCTCAGCTGTTTTTCACGGAAGCTCAACTCATCAGTTGAACGCTGGAGGCCCAAATTCTGGAGAAGGCATTGGTGGACCTACCCATTTTTCAGGATTGCCCAAGGCAACTGATTCGCCAGGTCGCACAACAGGTCCCGCGGCGAGCACGGTTTCAGAGGGTTGTTGATGCGACCAGTGACCAAACAAAGCAGGATCCAACCATCGTCCACCACCATGAGATGAATGGGTCTCTTTTTTCTCCCAAGGATCTTTGAGATTGAATGGGTTGACAGCAAGCTGTGAGTCCTCTTTTTGAACTGAACAGATGCCATCTGATTGTTTGATATTATTTGCTGACGCCGAGAAGGAAACAGGGGGTAGATCCTAATCCAGTCTCTTGCTTGTGATGCACAAATTTCACTTCACATCTGTCTCCAAGAGATTGTGGAATTTGCTGTGCCCCCGAATGGCTGGCCTGAGGCTACATGTCGAAGATATGAGGCGCTAGAGGAAGTGGTCTTCTCTGACCAGGTTGGGCGCCAATGTCTTGTGCCATCCAGGTCAAAGTGTGGTGTCTGAACAGGTGCCAAACAGGCAAACAAGCAGAAATGGTGGTGGCAGATCCCCCTGGATCTGAGACATTTCATCAGCCTCGTCTCACTTGGTGAGCAGTCACACGTGCAACCTGACATCCACGCTCCGAGGTGCCAATGCTCGTAGTTCTCTCCGGAATCTTACGAGTTTGCATCGGCTGCGCACCAGCCGCTGGACATTGAAAATGTGGACATTCCCTCGGACTTTTTTCGTTCGGCGAAGGATCTGCAGATGATGACGTTGGTATTTGGATGTTTTTGGGATGAAAACTCGAGAGCTGTAGATTGACAGCTCAGATCAAAGCTGATTGTAGCTGATTGTACCGGAATGTGTGTCCCTAGTATCCCTATGCAACAGGAGAGAGCTCCGATTAAAGTTGCTGTTTTCTCCGAAGCAGAAGGACTCAGTATGACTCCATTGTATCCATTTTCTCAAGGGAAGATGTTATAGCTTGTCACGCGGATGTTGATCTTAGGATTCTGATGTCGGTCCAGGGGGAGTGATGAACGTCTCAGGAATGTTAGGTGTGGGGCTGGGCATGGAGCAGGACACAGGAAATGGCTTGTAGTATGTGCTCTTCAGAAATGATTGAGTACGTACTGGAAAGCAATCTGCAAGGACACCACACACAATCAAGCATGTTGTTCTGTGATATGTTCGAGTAAGATGATTGGACTGCCGGCTTGAGAAGCACCAGGATTCGTAGGCAAGAGGAGTAATGGGAGTTCCATGTTCATACGCCACCACCCATTAAACTGTGCAAAACTGGTGGTTTACCATCGAACACAGGTGGTATTCCATAGTTCGATCTCCATTAAAATGATCAAGTTATTGGTAGATGATTGTTGGTGAGCCGCTGAAAACTCACCAGTGGCAGGGATTTGCTGCCAATATGTGTATATGTATATTGAAAATTATTGAAATATACATTTGTACACACATGAATCGGTAGCAGTGCTCACTGATTGCACAGATTCACCTTGGCAGTATGACATGTGGAACCCAGAATCTCCACAGCAAGGACTTCCACCAAAGCATGGTACTGACAATTCTCCTTTTGCATCTACACTTGACTTTCATTCTTCGAATTGGTGGTTTCACACATTTTCATTTGATTTCCTCCAATATCTGGGATGGTTGGTTGGCGAATACTTTTGGGATGTATGTTGAGATGCTTGGTTGGTTGGTTCTGTTTGGGATGGGTTGAACCCCGCAACCAGTCTTGGCAGCTTCAACACGGTACACACTTCAGTGGTGCTGCTGCCAGCACGGGAGGCTTGCACGAGTTGGCGGAGCCTTTTAAGCCCAAGGCCGGGGACCCTGCCGAATGTACACCACAAGGACGCAAAGCCATGTACACATGGATTTTATGGCATGATCCACATACATGATATGGTGTATACTATATGTTATACACATATGCAATGTGCATACATCTCATGTACACTATGTAATTTGCACATGCGTGCAGACATCATGTAGGTGCTGCCAAAGCAGCGCTGACAGCTGACGACACTGGGACGCGCCAGGCTGGAAAAGGCTCCAATGAAAACAGCGAAGACTTAGACCTTTGGCCTCCACTTTAGATGCCGCGCGGATGGTGGGCGTTGGATGTTTTCTACCCCACAGAGATTCACATGTTCAGTGCTGGTGACTTCTTCGTATCGTGACTTGAACCCATCATGGTCTCCCCAGGATCTGTTTCGGGTTGGAAGGTCGGCAGATCACTTGATGTCAGACCCGGCCGAGCAGTCGAGCCGAGCCATTGACCATATATATATGCAGCGCTTGGTTGTGGGTTGTCTGGGGGTGTGCAGCCACCTCGTTGATAAAAAAATTATACCAGCGTTGACCCCAAACAGGAAATGATAAACGTTAGAGTATCTCAATGCTGATAGTTTACCTGACAAATGGGAGACAAGTGATGGAAACAATGCGACCAACCGGACCCAGAGTGGGAGACAAGTGGGAGACAAATGAAAGACGGATGGGAGACAAGTGAAGGGAATCATACGACCAACCAGACCAAGAGCGGTAGACTAGACAAGTAAGAGACAAAAAAAGACATATGGGAGACAAGTGAGAAAAACACGCGACCAACTGGACCCAGAAAAGACACGGGAACGGGAGACAAATTAAAGACAAATGGGAAACAAGTGCGAAAAATCACGCGACCAACCAGAGTCAGGAAACCATGCGCCCAGGCTGGGAGACAAGCGGGAGACAAATGAAAGACAAATGGGACACAAGTACAGGAAATCATGCGACCAAGTGGACCCAGAGTGGGAGACAAATGAAGGGCAAATGGGAGACAAGTAAGAGGCAAAATCATGCGACCAAAGGGACCCAGAGTGGGAGACAAATGAATGGCACATGGGAGACAAGTAAGAGGCAAAATCACGCGACCAAAGGAACCCAGAGTGGGAGACAAATGAAGGGCAAATGGGAGACAAGTAAGAGGCAAAATCATGCGACCAAAGGGACCCAGAATGGCAGACAAATGAAGGGCAAATGGGAGACAAGTAAGAGGCAAAATCATGCGACCAAAGGGACCCAGAATGGCAGACAAATGAAGGGCAAATGGAAGACAAGTAACAGGCAAAATCATGCGACCGAAGGGACCCAGAGTGGGAGACAAATGAAGGGCAAATGGGAGACAAGTAAGAGGCAAAATCATGCGACCAAAGGAACCCAGAGTGGGAGACAAATGAAGGGCAAATGGGAGACAAGTAAGAGGCAAAATCATGCGACCAAAGGGACCTAGAGTGGGAGACAAATGAAGGGCAAATGGGAGACAAGTAAGAGGCAAAATCGTGCGACCGAAGGGGCCCAGAGTCTGAGGACGCGAGCCCGGAGACAGAGCCAAAATCATACGGCCAAGGTAAGCGACCCTTTTCAAAGGAGTAAGAACCCCATACACGTAAACCTGTTTGGGGAAATATTGGTGATAACATGTGAGTATCCGACAAAAGTGTGTCTTCGCACGTGCAGGAAACCTTCGCAACCGATAAGGGACGACCCAGCAGTATGATAGATATGGTTGCGTTGAAACCACCACCAAGCTTTCGCAATTGATAGGGACGACCCAGTTTGCCATATGAATGGCAGCTGTTGTGAGACAGACTTTTGTCCGCTACTCATGTGATGATTATACTGGATATGGGTGTGAATTATGCATTTTACAATTGTTGATGTATATAGATATCGATTGTATAGATATATACACGCATATTGATGCAAACTTGTATGTGATTACTGTACTGGAGGATATATAAACCGATACCTCCCTTCGCAAGGATTCGTGGGATTTCATGGGACGGGACTCGATTCGGTCCTAGGAGGAGCCCATGAGTGTCGATGTGAAGACAATGCAGGGGCCACTCAAAGACTCTTGGCTCGGCAGATCTTTGGCAAGGGCTTGGTACTGTGATGGTGAATAGCCATGTTAAATGATGCTCGTCAGTAGTCATGGTCTGTATTTGTTCATCATGGAATCATGGTACATAACGTAAAGTCGAGTCGATCATCCGTTCCTAAGGGTGGGGGGCACCTAAACCATCTAGTGGGATTGACATTTCCCTGAGCCTTTCTCCTCGGTGAGTGGAGGGCAAAACAACTTCATGTCGCAAGACGTTTGCTACTAAGAGAGGCAAATCGCTTGACCTGTAAACGAACTTGCAAGACCAACAATTTGTGTCCAAGTATAACCAATCATGGTAAGCTTTTGTAGATTTTGATACTTTGTGACCCTGATAGAAGCTCATGAGAGGCATCATCTTACCGACCAAAATCGTTCAAAACAAAGATATACATTTACGTTGCGATGCTTGCAGAACACCCCGTCCCTCAGGGATCACTTTTAGTTGTCAGAATACCACATTTTTCCATGTCAGTTCAGCCTTTCAGTTCGGCCCCCAGCTCAGGATGAGGTGGTGAATATCTACAACCTCTGCCCCATCTCTTGTGGAGTGGGTCAAAAACAAACCAACCTCTCTGGTTGGCTCCGGATGGTGCCTTGTCCTCGGCCAAAACGAAGCTGGTGGGCTGGTGAGGGTTCTTGAGCTGCCAGGTTTTGATATGCAGCACTTGTCACAAGCTAGTGATACCATGTGGGCATCATTTGGGCTTGCATGGAAGAAGCTGTTGACTCCTCTGGCAGGACCAGTGTCATAGAGATCACTTAGACTTGGCCAGGACCTGCCAGGAGAACATCTTCACCTCACTTTGGGACCACAAGTCATTGGTTTCACTACCACACTGACAAGTATACGATACCCTCGACCAGGATTTGCTTGTTTTCTACAGTGATGCCACTTCCACAATCAAGATGCAAGTGTTTTGTTAAATTGAACATGTCGAGCTGTTGAAAACTGTCATCGAATCATAGAAATTCATAAGCAGAATATTTTTGCAAAACAGTAATCGCAGTAACCGTTAAAGGGTTGTTTTGAGTCTTGCTTTGTTTTGGATTCCAAGCCTCACCTGCTCACAAGTAAAGCTGACAGGGTTTGAAGACTATCAGTCTCACTTGATTGTGTCAACTTCTTGCATCTTGGGCATTCTTTATAGTGTTTAAAGTATACCAAGTAGAAGGAACAAAGGGTATTGCTCCTTGTCTTCATCCAGGTGCCACACGGGTTACCTGAGGACATCAAGCCAGCAGATGACCAGAGTGTCAAAGTGGCGATGTTGACTCTGGACACGCTGCAGCAATGGCAGGGGTAGCTGTGGCTGGTGTTGAATGGATATGTTGGAATTCGATCTGCTTGATTTGATGATTTCTCAAGTCATAGGGGTACGCCAAATCATCCAATATTGACCATTTATAGCAATAAACCATCCATTTCGGGGGGACCCTATGGCTTGAGAAACCCCCTTTTGGTTGCGCGCGAAGCCATTGAAGTGTCCCGTTGAAGAGGGGCAATCTGGCGGCAAGAGTTCCTTGGGTTGAGCAAAGCCTGGCATTGCAATACTTTCATAAGTGACCCGAGAGAAGGTTGGGGCGTGATCAGGCTCCCACATTTGTTGCATATGTATATATATTTTATCTATCTATCTATCTATCTATCTATCTATCTATCTATCTATCTATCTATCTATATTTATTTACATACATAAATGTATATTATTTAAGCATACACTAAATAAACACACACACCATAGCAATCATTTACCTTGTACCGGGTAGAGACACTTCATATTCCAGGGTTGATCGGGATATGTTTTTACGGATGCACGCTTCCTTGGGGTGTTTGATGCCATGACTTTGCTGGGGAAATCGCTGGTGCAACTGTTGGTCTTGAGGACGTCATTGAGCCGATCATGCACAAGGGGGAAGCCTTGAAGCAGTTTCACTCAAATCTTTCCGCACTCACAGAAGCTTGGATTCCGACCTGGGCTAGCCCTGTTGTCGCTTTGCCTAGTTGTCCGGTTGGTTGCCTGGTGGAATTTGGTGTCCATGTCCACAGAACCGAGCTGGTGATATCTCAACGCTCTTGGGACAATGGACAGCTCAATGCGTTGGATCACAGGGTTCCTCCAAAGACAGGGTCCCAAGTTCAGCTGTGCCGCTCCCTTCCACTGCCCTTCCTGTAGCTGCTTTGCACATCAATCTGCTTTGCACTCAAGGGCCAAGGTCACTTTCTCACAAAGTGTTGCCGAAATAGTGGTATCAATGGAGAAGTGACCTACAGAAGGACATACATGTATAGTATATACATATATGTATATGAATCAACGTCCACGGATATAAGGACGAAGTAGGTTGTCACACCTTTTTTCATCCAGTTTCGGCTTGTGCAAAAAAGAGAGTCAACCACCCTGAGTCCTTATACATGTAATATATGCAATAGATTTCCAGATTATATGTACAGGTACAATGAATATATTATGTAAATATATTTATACATATATATATGTTTCTGGACTGGATTTGTGGTTGTTGGCTGACAAACCTGAGGATCACTTCATTTGCATCCTGAGACATGGGATATTTCCGGGAGTTGCTGGCCGCAAGCTCTGCTGATCAGAATGAGAAAAGAGAAAGGGACAAGGGAAGAGCTGATGTGATTAGAAAGATTATGATTATCGAGATTAGAACGAGATTAGAAAGAACATGATTATCTTAGAAAGATCATGATCAATTACACAGAATAAAATTAGAAACAGACGAAGACGATGATTGTTTGATGAGTGGTGAGGAGCTCGGTGGACACAGCATGTTCACTGGGCCCCAACCGGGTCAAGAATTGAACCTTGCGATACATATCTTACCTATGGTTGCTCACAGTAATGGTCAGGATCGTGGGTGAACATTCATTAATCACCTAGGCATACAATGCCTGGCAATGAAGCATCGTCAATCATTGCGGGTGATCAACAAACTATGATTTGATCAGCCACTACGATGATTCATTCATTTCATTCATTTCATTCATTTCATTCATTTCGTTCATTTCGTTCATTTCGTTCATTTCGTTCATTTCGTTCATTTCATTGATTTCATTCACTGCCCTTCATGTCGCCCACTTCGTATGGTCCTGGCAAACGCTATCGCGCTGAGGTTCCACCAGAGGTGATCTGGGGCATTGCCTGTGGATGTAAAAGGAAGCACTACTATCCCCGAGAGACCTTAGCACCTTGGCCAAGTCGTTGCTGGTTTAGCCAGTGAACTTCTGTGAGCTTTCTGACGACTTTCATTTGCGTGGAGGACCAATGTCCACGATGGGCTCCCATCCGAAATGGGTAGCAAGGGAATTCAAGGGACAAGCCATGGAGGGTGAAAGCATCAAATTCAAAGCCCAGGAAAGCATGAATTTCAGGATGATTCAGGATGATTCGGGATGATTCGGGATGATTCAAGATGATTCAGGAAGGCTAGGGAGTTACACCACTGCTTCCAGCCACTCAACGACTCAGGTCGAAGAAGATGATCTGGGTGAAGTGGCAGATTGGCTCATCGCCATCAACAGTGGCAAGGTGCTCCACTGGTGCGTCGAATTGGGATTTGACTCGCAGATAGGGTGATCGTGATGTTGGGATATGATGTTGGGATATGTTGGGATATGATGTTCGGATATGACGGTGTAATGAGTGATTAATGACTGGCATGATATGATCTGAAAGATGATAATAAGATATGATGCCAGAGTATATGCGTGCAGCGAAAAAAGAAAAAGTCATGATAACCAGGACAAGTATGTTGACCATAATGACAATGAGTATGATGATGCCCAAAAGGACCCAAACTTCCATTGGAGGCGCATTTTCCCACTTCGTGCGCGTTGCTCCATCATCCAAATTTACTGTCACATTCTACTTGGCTATGCTGCTGATTCTCGTCGGTCTTTCCTGGCAAACATCACCAGAAACCGAGATGAAAGTTATGGATGGTCAAATGGTGGTATGATCATCGTTTATTTGATGGTTGATGGATGGAAAAATGATGCTTAATCAATCTATATTTAATGACGCTTAATTAACAGGTCAATTGACTGTCAATCAGCCGCCAATTGACCATGATCAGTGGTAGTTAGTGAGGATTAAAAACTGGTAGTCCGTGATGATGAATGATAATTAAGTGGTACTTGGTTTTCAACGTTGGTGATGATTAATTTGTGCCTGTTCGTTGAAAAGCTCGAGAGGCCGATGTGGAAAAGCTCGCCTACAATGGAGAGGAAGCTGTTCCACAGCTGATTGGTACCTTGACGGAGGGTGCCGTGCTTGGAGACGTCACTTGGTGGATCCAGGGGACAGCCGGGCAGGGACAGTATCTGGTGGTGCTGGTGGTGCTGGTGGTGCTGGTGGTGCTGGTGGTGCTGGTGGTGCTGGTGGTGCTGGTGGTGGTCGTCATTGAGAATTGGTTGGAACTGGTTGTGATGGGTAGTTCTACACCTTCAGTGTTGGCAAACAAGCAAATTGTTTGGTTTCCAGTGCGTTGGAACAAGTGAAGGTCGGTGCTGGCCATTCTGGCTTCCACAGTTTGGTGGGTCATTTTTGCCAGATTTTGTCCCCTGAGCGACAACAACTGCAGACTGAAATTCTTTTGACAATCAAGTTACACTGAGTAGATTAAAGTCGAAGCTCTGAAAATGAGTTGCCAAAGATCACTTTGCGTTTGTATCCCCAGCCATTGGGGCCATGTTTCCCTCGGCACTGGCAAGTCATGAGGGCTGAGCTGATGAGGTTTGCTTCTTGCATGGTATGGTACCGCGTGGTGCCACGGTGAGAGCTCAGACGGAGGTGGATGCGATTGCCATCCCTCCCAGTGTGTCTTGGTGAAGGTGGAACGACTCGCCATAGTGACAACCCCTTCGATGACGAAAATACGGTCAACAATCATGTCAATAGATTGAATAGACATCAAAACCAGCATGGGAATAGGGTTATCTTCTCATGGGAATAGATTCCCATTAAAATATCAATACCCATGGGAAGAGTTGCCTAAAACCAAGATGCTAAACTGAATCCAAACTGACTCCAAAGCCGTGAGCCGCTTCCTTGGGCGTGGCGTTTCTTCCTGTCGACCACTACTAATCCTTGGTAACGAGTTGTAGGAACCATTATTCTTGGCATATAATGATTAATGAAGGTTGGTATGGGTAAACCAGAATATCATACATGTGAGTTCCAATCAACCAGCGCGAGCTGATTCTCCATTGTTCACCACAAGCTATTTCCTCAGGGATCATGAACCATGATTGAGCATGATTTTCACCGTCATTAACAATACGAATCACTCTGACGGTGAATTTCTGGTCACAACGACCTTTAGTCATTGTTATAAGGCGCAACATAAGGGTCACTTGAACCACCCAGGTTACAGCATGTCATACACCATTGATTTCATGGGTTGCAATGATCATTTCACCCTTATCATCGTTGGTGATTATGATCACTGTTAATTATGAACCAACCTAGGGGTATACACCATGTACTGGAACCAACCCAGGTAGAAGCAATGCTAAGAACGCTTACGAACAAATGGCGACTCATGACTACGCTCAGGCCAATATAGGCCAATAGTTTTTGATTCTGTTTTTACAATAACATTTGTACAGCCAGGTTACCACCCTGATCATTTGTATCACCATAATTCCCTCGATAACCATTATTACCCGTATGTTACACCCGTAAGGGCTATTGGAATCATTTCAAGCTATAAACTGTTGCTATTGCCGAAGGACTGCTCAAATATTGCTTCTCCTAATATCAGCAATGGATTGCTTATGCAACCCTACACCTCTAAATGATTGGTTATAACCCCTGATAATATTTGAATCATTGATACAACAGGGTTGTTGATGTATCTTGATGTCTATTGATGTTTGTAGATGTCTATTGATACATTGATATGCCCACCTCATTTCAAATTAGCTAGCCTTGTGCAATACCATGATAAGGACCTGGAAACAACGATATGGTGATAGTAACACTGACAAGATCCTTGGTAATTAGCAATCGATTTAAACAATTCACCTATAGGCTATTGGGAATTACACCATCAATCACTAAATAACCATGACATCACCTTTAAAATCCTTTAAACACCATTAAAACACCATTAAAAACAACCATAATTTTGAATAACCATAAAACATCAGGTGATTTTAAAAAAGAAAAAGCATTTAAAGCATTAAATATATATATATATATACATATATATATATATATTTTTACCATTTATATAAAACCAATCCTTTCTCCCAGGTGATCCTCGATGCCTTGGCGCTCTACCCGGGCATCACGGGAAGTTCCTTGGTCAACGGTGATCCAGCGCCCTGGGAACGGTTGGCTGTTGCTGTTACTGGCTGTTGCTGGCTGTTGGTTGGAAGTTGTTGTATAACTTGTTGCCTCATAAGTTGGTTGCAAGCTGGTTGACTGCATTGTTTATTGATTTGTTGCACAATTGTTACTTGTAGCAGTATAATCATTTTGATGATTATTCAATGGATCGAGGATCGCCATTTGTGGCAGTAATGGTACTGTTGATTGCGGAGAGGTGAAGCCGTTCAGAATCCCGTTGTGCACACCGCTCAATCGTGAAAAGTTTTTTTGCATCCCCAGGACTGAAGAGCTTGGGATTGTTGATTGGGTACTCTACTTCCCTAGTAAAGTTATTGAACAACATGAATATGCTCAGGTTCCTAAGGGTTTTTGGTTGATACTTTAGGCTCGTATTAGCTGGATGGTTGCCGTTACCGGTTCGGAGACACTTAACACTGTCCCCATTTTGTATGTTTGTTTTTCGTTTTTCCCTGCCAACAAGAAACCAACTCGACACACTGGTCTTTTAACAGCATCAACAACAATGACATCCAGGTGGTGGTTAGTGAATCATAAGGCTTAGTAATGGTGATCGGTAGTGGTTGACAACAAGGACAACAACAACAACAACAACAGCAGCAACAACAACACCACCACCACCAACAACAACAGCAACAACAACAACAACAACACCACCACCACCACCAACAACAACAGCAACAACAACA
>VSDK01023723.1:19530-29878 GCA_009767595.1 Symbiodinium kawagutii
ACACCAACACCACCTCTTCCTCCTGCTGCTGCTACTACTACTACTACAACTCCTACAACTGCTACAACTCCTACAACAACAACAACAACAGCAACAACAACAACAACAACAACAACAACAACAACAACCTCAACAACAACCACAACCACAACCACAACCACAACCACAACAACAACGACAACGACAACGACAACGACAACCACGGCCACAACCACAACCACAACCACAACCACAACCACATCACCGCCACCACCAACAACAACTGCTACTACTACTGCTGCTGCTACCACTACTACTACAACTCCTACAACTGCTACAACTGCTACAACAACAACCACAACAACAACAACAACAACAACAACAACAACAACAACAACAACAACAACTCCTACAACAACAACTCCTACAACAACAACTCCTACAACAACAACAACAACAACAACAACAACAACAACAACAACAACAACAACAACAACAACGACAACGACAACGACAACGACAACCACAGCCACAACCACAACCACAACCACAACCACAACCACAACCACAACCACAACCACATCACCGCCACCACCAACAACAACAGCAACAACAACAACTGCTACTACTACTGCTGCTGCTACTACTACTACTACTACAACTCCTACAACTGCTACAACTCCTACAACAACGACGACGACGACGACGACGACGACGACGACTACTACTACTACTACTACTACTACTCCTACTACGACTACGACAACGACAGCGACAACGACAATGACAGCGACAACTAGCACTTCAACTACAAAGATGAAACGACAATGACAAGAACTTCTTCTCCTGCAGCTATTGGCGCTGCTGGCAGTCGTGTCGCCGCTGCTACTCTTTGCAAGTCAACTGCTACTGCTACTAAAACTAAGGATTGTTGTTGTTGGTTGTTGATAGTTCATTAAGATGATTGATGGTGCTGAATCGGGTATCATTCAGAAACAATTTTCAATTGACTGTTTTTGGAACGTTGAGCGCTCTGTATTCAATTGGCTGTGCATGGACTTCAACATAAGCTGATTCTTTTTGTCATCTCTTTGGCATTCTGTGCTTGAGCCAAGCCCATGTCTCATCTTGTGAAGCAATGAGTTCAGAACCACTATGGCTGTTGTCACTACTATTTTGAATGTCATCATTATTGTCATCTTTTCTAGTACTATTGCTGCCGTAGTGATGCTTGGTGGCAATTCTGATACTATACTGTAGTGGTTGCACTGTAGTGGTTCGTTCACCTGCAAAGGCCCAAGCCCTAGCTCGAAAGCACTGCAACAAACTAGATTCTTGGATCAACATGCGTAGGTGGTCAAGCAACCAGTTGCTTGTGAGTTGTCATGTTCACCAGCTTATGCTTATCATATATGTTTGTGGGTTCAATACCTTGGTACCCCGGTGAACATGACATCAAACTGCTCGAGCTGTTGGATGTTCACCTTGCCCCTCTTTGGATGGTTAGGTCGGTTCTAACTCTTGGCCAGATCAATCTGTTCACCTGCCCCTTCTTTGGATGGTTGGTTATGACTTGGTTATGACTCGTAGCCATATTTGTGAACCGACCTTAACAGACCACTTCGCGTGTCTTCACCGTGGTTCAAGCTTCTCTGAGGCTTCATGGGTCGGCTGCGAGAAATTGTCACTTGGGAACGATGGTGTCCTATGGTGAGCCAAATGGTTGGTAGAACATGCTGCCCCACGGTAGCGGCTTCCCTGCATAAACTTGGGACACATTTTCTTTCTTGGGGATAGTGACCATGCAGTTGGGATACACTTCTTTTTTGGGTCAAGAGATCATTTTGGGCATGACTGATGGGAAAGCCGTGATGCGTATGATTTTTGCCAACTATTCAAAAACCCAGTATGGGGAACGGATCAGACACAATAACAAAATAAGGTAGTACAGTGAGCCACCGGAGAGAGTGGCGCACCTTTTGGCGCAACAAGAGTTTTGGTCAATAGCCATTCCTCAAAGGTGTACTGTAGCTAGTCATGTTCTTCTTGTCAATCCAGTTTTTATTTTGCCCTAGCGTCTTGGAGACAGCAACTTCCCAAATTGGCAGCCAAAAGTGGAAATCCAAGACTCAACTAAGAAAAGGGCTTAGAAAGGCTGAGAAAGGCTGAGAAAGGCTT
Source organism: Symbiodinium kawagutii (assembly GCA_009767595.1). NCBI lineage: Eukaryota > Dinophyceae > Suessiales > Symbiodiniaceae > Symbiodinium > Symbiodinium kawagutii. The sequence goes on from VSDK01023723.1 coordinate 21,688, forward strand.
AGAAAGGCTTCGAAAGGCGGTAAGAACATGGTACTGCAATCCAGTATGGGACCCCCAACATGACCCAAATGGCATTCTGAAGACTGCCGACACGAGCTACTCACCTGCAACGCATGATCTTATAATGCTTGTCAGTGCGACAACTTCAGTTGTCCGGGCATCTCCATTAACAAAATGGTGTAATGACACTGGTACATGGGATGAGGCAAAACATTGTTGCTTGGTGCGCAGCTAGGTAAGGTGGTATGCAAAACTACCATCGTATTTGTCGGAGGAGCAATGGTGCTTCCGGTCGTCGAAGCAGCGTTAATCATGTATTTTAGGTGGTAAACGCTCACCTGATTGCTTGGTGATGTACCTCCATATTCGTTGGTGACATCACCACTTTGCTGACGAAACAGCAACTGCTTTTATCATCGGCTACAACAGTACACCTTACAGGTGATGGTTGTTGGTTGTCCCATTTGAGGGGACCAGGTTCGTAAAACTCATGCTTGCACGTTCTTGCTGCGGCATTTTGACAACTTTCCACTAGAGGAGTTAGTTTTATAAGTTAGTTCTAGTGTCTTTAGTTATAGGTTTACATACATATGAATGTATATACATCACGCTTTGAGCCTGAGGCAAAAAGAGTACATATTTAGAACATATGTAACACATATGTAACAAACAGACAGATCTGTAGCATTTGACTTGTTCTACCGCATCATCTTTCACTGCCAGCATGTTTCTCTGAGCCAGCGATGAGGTCATGCAACTGCAAGGCTCCTTGCCGCGACCGGCACAAGCGTTGAAGGAACGCAGCAAGGGAGCTGTGGGTGCCTAGGAAGATGAGAGTTTTAGGAGAATCTTTGCAAAAGAGATGTATGGTTGAATATACTAATGTATATATATATATATACATATGTATATTTATTTTTGTATAAATAAAAATGTATGTATGTATACACACACACACACAGACGCATATATGCATATGACTTTACATACATGTGCTGCATCACTTGGGACCTCTAGTGGGTTTTGTGACCTGTGCAACTGAAAAATTGGCTGGTGGTTTCAGTTTCAGGAGATTCTTATTTTCAAACATGTTGGGATGAAGGCCAGTTACCTGGTGTGGAGCGGGGACTCTTCCCCGTCCTGTGCTTTTGGTTGTTGAGAGATCTGAAATTTTGGTGTGAAGCTTCCAAGTTGCCATGTTGAAGGTATACGCGGTCAGATTTTCGAATCAAACACCAGCTCAAGTCGTCACCACCAGGAGACCCAACATGATTTTTTGATTGTTTGCAACTTCAGAGGCCTTTCCTTAGCCCTCCTCGTGCCATAGCAATTAGTTCCTGGTCGTTGAACCAATGAGGCTATGGCTTAGCAACTCTAGTGATCCCCAATCATTCTTACCCGTTCCTTCTTCTTCTTCTTCCTCTCGTTGTCGTTGTGGTTGTCGGTGTCGTGGTCGTTGTGGTTGTGGTTGTGGTCGTTGTTGTTGTGGTGGTTGTTGTTGTTGTAGGAGTTGTTGTTGTTGTTGTTGTTGTTGTTGTTGTTGTTGTTGTTGTTGTGGTTGTTGTTGTTGTTGTTGTTGTTGTTGCTGATGTTGTTGTTGTTGTGGTTGTTGTTGTTGTTGTTGTTGTTGTTGCTGATAACGATGGCCATGAGACCCCTTACCGTCCAATCATCCACTTGACCCCGCAGGGCATGCAGATTTTCGCCTCATGCGACCTGCCCTTTCTACGTGCAGTGGCCAGTGTCTCCGAGCGCAAGGCGCTCCGACAAGCGGGCCAGAAGGTATTGTGGGCCCCAAAGTTCACGGTTATTGGGTTGTTCATAAGCCAGGTTATTGGGTTGTTCATAAGCCAGGGTTTATGGATGTTAATATTGTTGATAGTCATCAACAAAAGAATATCATCAATATCGCTTCGTACTGATTGATCAAGCCCAATGTTGCTGCTGATTTCTCACGAAAAACAGAGCCAAAAAAACAAGAAATATTTTAGGGCTATTGTACCTGGTACCCAACCTTTTGGTTGGGTTTGAGGAGATGACCGGGAATTATTTGTGAGTATCATGGTCTCAGGCTTAGTTTAGAGAGTCAGGCCCAGTTTAGAGAGTATCTCTGGTCAATGTTGATTCTTTCCAGGTCTCTTTGAAGTCCAAAGCCCTCAAGAAAAAGCACAGCCTATATGTAACTATACTGGGTTCAGCTGACCAGTCATAAACAATTAATTAACTTTGATGTTGGGAAACCGCCTAGTTGGGGTGGTCGGCATCTTGTTACAAAGCCACAAAGCTGAATTGGTCGGGCAGCCTGCAGGTTTTCTTCGCTGGCGATTTTTGCAGCGAGGACCATGGCACCCAGTTGCAGCTGGGGTCTTTGGACACTTCCTGTTGAGCAAGTTTGCGTTGTGAATGCGAAACGGAAACATCCACAGCTTTGGACAGACCTTTTTGATATTTGTCGTGTGTGGGGCACGGTGGGCAAGCACTTGATTGGTCCAATGTTGCTGTACTTTGCCCTGGCAATGCAGGAGGGCGTCATCGATGACACGCTGCGTGTCATCGAATTTGGACGCTGTCGCGTAGAGCGGCGGCAAGGCGGATCGTGGCTGCACTGGTGTATCGGACTGGGGAGCACATGGGAACACGACAAACTCATTCAGAATGGCAGCTTGTTTGCTGGGCAAAATTTGCAGATCGTCAAAGTTTCAAAGCTACCGGTTGCTCGGCTTTCCAGGAATTACCTGAATGACAACGTAGGGATCAACTGTTGTAGTTTAAATCGCCGGATGATTGGAAGTTGCTAAAACCCTGGTGTGCCGATTCGCACGTGTCAACACATGGGACCCACAAACAAATTGGTTTCTTGTCAGAGTCAGCGGAGGGAGATTTAGTGATCGGTAGGTGATGGGTTTTTTCACATGTACGTGGCAAGCCTGACGTTTCTCCGCGTAAGCCCCTTCCTACGCTCAAATTTCTTCGCTAAACTGTTGTTTTTGAGTTTCTACGTTGACAAACGCAACTTCTTAGCACATAGAAAAACTCTTTGAGCATTCCTGCGTTGTTTGGACTGAGTTTTTTCCCATGTTGCGGCCGCCAGGTGGCGTGCTGCAGCACTGCGGTTGGTGTGATGTTGGCACCGTGCTGGGTGAACGCAGGTGCGGCCGGAAAGGGCATGCGAGAACCATGGTATCCCCTGGAAGATCAGTGCTTGGCACCTGCAAAAAGTGGTTGGAATCATTCGAGCCAGCAATGCCCAACTGATGATATGTCAGCTGGCCATCAAAGGCTGTACTTATACCAGTGAAAGGGACCTTTCAAAAGGGCGATGCCATCTACGACCAAGAATCAGATGTGTAGGGTTTTGTTTGCCATTCAACCTTTGCAGTTGAAATGACCAGAAATCGAACTTCCAGTTGACCTGCAGGATCATAGCTCCAGTCTGTCCATGGATGCTTCTGATCCACGCCAGGTTTTTCAGCATGCCTGCGAATTGGCCAGACGCCAGCTTCCGAATCGCGACTCCCTTGGCGTTGTTGCTCTTCATCCCAAGGCTGGGTTGGGAGCTGGTTGTGTCATGGCCAGGAACCTGGCCATGAGCCCTGCTTTGGAAACTGGAACAATGGTAATTTTCCTTAAAGATCTTAAAGAGCCATTGAGGTTTCAGGTGCATGTGCTCAGCAATGCTGGAACGCATTCAATTGGAAGGCTCCATAAAGTTTCGACTTGCCTCATTTGGTCATGCCTTGGCTTCCAAAGAGCAACATCAGAGACTCTTCCAACAGCCCATCGTCAAGGGAGCAGCTGATACTTCTAGACACTTGTCACGTGGTTTGGAGCAAACAACCCGTGGCAAAGTTGCAAGTTGTAGCTGCATTTCTTTGGGACCAGTGATGGTGCTACGCCAGGCAGTCCTTCAACGGAGTTCTAGAGAACTACCCATCTGAGCAGCAACGTTTTCGACTGGTGAAGGCCTGATCATTTCTGTCAAGTGGTGATGAACCTGCATGGCTGGGGCTGCTGGTGAAAGGTTTTCAAAAGGTTTCACTTGTCTTGGAGACAATTCCAAAGATGAACGCTGGTGATCTCTCCAAAGAGGGGACCCCCAAAATTGATGATTGATTATGATTGATTCCTATAAGTGGACGATCTGGGGGGTCCCCTATTTCGAGAACCCCCGCCAAGCGGTCTAGTTCAACACCAAGGAAGGCTACTATCCGCGACAGCACTTTTGCATGGACCATGACGTTGCGCAACGTGCGGCCAGGAGACCAACAAGACGGACGGTGGCAATGCGAGGCGTGATCATGATGCTGCCAGTCTCAGCACCTCGGCGAGCGTCAGCAGGTGTGGTTGTCCCATGGCCAGGGCTGACTGGGAGCAGGCAATGACCATGGCCTGCCGGGCCCACGGGGCCCACGGGGCCCACGGGGCCCACGGGGTTGGGATGAGAGTCTCAGTGTAGGAAATCCAGTCCAGGAGCTGTGACTCTGCCGGAGAGCGAACCCAATAGAAACAGTTTCTTCCACGGCGCCCATCACATCCCAGGTATTCTGCAAGGTTGCGGTCCAGGATTCTTGCAAGCGATTGCAGGTGCGGAGTTCAAAACCGGGAGAGTCCAGACCCCGAAATGGGCAGCATCAGTTGGTTAATTTCAGAGTTTTTGAAGGATGAAACTCTCTGTCAACGGTTGGTCAACCCCAACTCTCCAAGCAGCTTTTGATGTTGTCACTACCCTTTTTGCAGGCTGTATTCGGACGGTGACCTACAAGATTGGACAGACCATCACTGTTCAGGGTGCCGTGGACAGTGGCTCCATGTGCCCCAAAGGGCTCGGTCATCCTATGCAATGCAGGCCTTGAAACAGGTTAGCAGCAGTTAGGACCGCATGCTGATCATTCGGGTGCTATGTGTTTTTGTGTCTCACCTCCATCGTTTCAAGGGTGGAGTGCACAAGGTACATTATCAAGGGAGGATCAGCCGAGATTTATGTCAACCATCGCTTCGTAAAAGAGGCAAGGAGAAGAGGGCCAGGGCGCGGGGGTGAGATATCGCCGACAGACATAGCATCCTTTAGTGGTTGAGCTCTGGTATGACGCCCTGACACAGTGAATCAAGTTGCCGATCGCTCCCTTCATGACCTGCATTGCAATCCTGACAATGCCATGTTCGCATTCCAAGTGGCTGCGAATGTCCTTTGTATGCTTGGTCCATTCTAATATTCATGTCATGATAACCCTCGGCTGAACATGTGGTAAATCACCAGCTCTTCTATTATAAACGGATCTCCCATTACTGGTGCCATCATGAAACACCTTTACTTTAAGCATCATTCCCCATCATTAAGCATCATTAATCATAGGGTTAACCACTAGCAATCATCTAAACATCACAAACCCTTGTTCTTCTACCAAATGCCGCTTTCTCATAATAGGGAACCCCCAGAATCATCCCATATTGGCTATTGTTTATTGATCCACCGGCCATTTTGGGGGGCTCCCTATTTTGAGAAACACCCGGGTCCCAATTTTGAGAAACACCCAAATGGTGGTTTCTCAAAATAGGGAACCCCCAAAATGGTTGGTTTATTACTATAGATGGTTTATAGTGGATGATTTGGGGGTACCCCTGTGACTTGAGAAACCACCAACTGTACGTCCCATTGCTTAGTGCAGGTGCACTCCGGGGAAAGCTTTGGTGAGCTCGCCATCTTGGGCTTTGTGAAGCGCCGAAGTGCTGTGGTTCGCGCCAAGGCTGGGTCCAAGGTCACCCCTTAGGAGGTCATTGGGGGGTCACTGGTGGCGAATTCTGGGTCTGCATCATGGTTTACATGTTGGTTTCGCAAAAGAAGGGGTCACCCAAAATGAATGGTTTATTAGTATGACTGGTTGATATTGGATGACTTGACGGGTGCCCCTATTTTGAGAACCCCCCACATGGTGGTTTATGGTGAGCAATGGATAGAAATGGTCCAGCTTCAGTGACAGGAAGCACATCGCAGCTGATCTTTATCAACTCCCTCAACACCCGTGGCACTGCGACACCAGGAGATCTGTATAGTGCTGGAGATGCCTCGGGCGGCGCTCATAGCAGCCTTGGAAGACCACCCGGAGGACCGAGACCCGCGGCAGTTTCGATTGCAAGGTCCCTGGGAAGGGCTCAACCCGCAACGATGGGCCAGGAGCAAGAGCACTTCCAAAAGATTGGACGTCAGCATGGTGTGGTTGTGGCCAGTGCCCTGGGCGGCAGGTTGAAACTGTTCACACAACATCAGCCAAATCAACGTAGCATAGGCTGTAGTGATGTATCTATACTATGGAATATATGTATGTATGTATGTATGTATGTATGTATGTATGTATGTATGTATGTATGTATGTATGTATGTATGTATGTATGTATGTATGTATGTATGTATAATGTTATGTAATGTTATGTAATGTTATGTAATGTTATGTAATGTTATGTAATGTTATGTAATGTTATGTAATGTTATGTAATGTTATGTAATGTTATGTAATGTTATGTAATGTTATGTAATGTTATGTAATGTTATGTAATGTTATGTAATGTTATGTAATGTTATGTAATGTTATGTAATGTTATGTAATGTTATGTAATGTTATGTAATGTTATGTAATGTTATGTAATGTTATGTAATGTTATGTAATGTTATGTAATGTTATGTAATGTTATGTAATGTTATGTAATGTTATGTAATGTTATGTAATGTTATGTAATGTTATGTAATGTTATGTAATGTTATGTAATGTTATGTAATGTTATGTAATGTTATGTAATGTTATGTAATGTTATGTAATGTTATGTAATGTTATGTAATGTTATGTAATGTTATGTAATGTTATGTAATGTTATGTAATGTTATGTAATGTTATGTAATGTTATGTAATGTTATGTAATGTTATGTAATGTTATGTAATGTTATGTAATGTTATGTAATGTTATGTAATGTTATGTAATGTTATGTAATGTTATGTAATGTTATGTAATGTTATGTAATGTTATGTAATGTTATGTAATGTTATGTAATGTTATGTAATGTTATGTAATGTTATGTAATGTTATGTAATGTTATGTAATGTTATGTAATGTTATGTAATGTTATGTAATGTTATGTAATGTTATGTAATGTTATGTAATGTTATGTAATGTTATGTAATGTTATGTAATGTTATGTAATGTTATGTAATGTTATGTAATGTTATGTAATGTTATGTAATGTTATGTAATGTTATGTAATGTTATGTAATGTTATGTAATGTTATGTAATGTTATGTAATGTTATGTAATGTTATGTAATGTTATGTAATGTTATGTAATGTTATGTAATGTTATGTAATGTTATGTAATGTTATGTAATGTTATGTAATGTTATGTAATGTTATGTAATGTTATGTAATGTTATGTAATGTTATGTAATGTTATGTAATGTTATGTAATGTTATGTAATGTTATGTAATGTTATGTAATGTTATGTAATGTTATGTAATGTTATGTAATGTTATGTAATGTTATGTAATGTTATGTAATGTTATGTAATGTTATGTAATGTTATGTAATGTTATGTAATGTTATGTAATGTTATGTAATGTTATGTAATGTTATGTAATGTTATGTAATGTTATGTAATGTTATGTAATGTTATGTAATGTTATGTAATGTTATGTAATGTTATGTAATGTTATGTAATGTTATGTAATGTTATGTAATGTTATGTAATGTTATGTAATGTTATGTAATGTTATGTAATGTTATGTAATGTTATGTAATGTTATGTAATGTTATGTAATGTTATGTAATGTTATGTAATGTTATGTAATGTTATGTAATGTTATGTAATGTTATGTAATGTTATGTAATGTTATGTAATGTTATGTAATGTTATGTAATGTTATGTAATGTTATGTAATGTTATGTAATGTTATGTAATGTTATGTAATGTTATGTAATGTTATGTAATGTTATGTAATGTTATGTAATGTTATGTAATGTTATGTAATGTTATGTAATGTTATGTAATGTTATGTAATGTTATGTAATGTTATGTAATGTTATGTAATGTTATGTAATGTTATGTAATGTTATGTAATGTTATGTAATGTTATGTAATGTTATGTAATGTTATGTAATGTTATGTAATGTAATGTAATGTAATGTTATGTAATGTTATGTAATGTTA
>VSDK01023723.1:35088-80088 GCA_009767595.1 Symbiodinium kawagutii
GGAATGCACTAGTGCTCCATTCATGCTTCATGTGTGCTCTTGCAGCATACCAGGTGTAATTTAAGTCGATCTGGAAAGCTATGTTGGTGGAGTTTTTGATCGACAGAATGTGGAAGATATGAATAGATTAGATGCAGCTAGAAAAATATACGCCACTTAAGGTATCAACCCGTCTCCTGCAACTGAGATAGCAGACAGCAGTTTAGTGATCAACGCACCCGCTGCGCCTCGGACATTGTGACATTACAAAGACATAATACGACCAGAATACAATACTGAAATGATCGCCGCGGAGCTAGTCGCTTGGCTGCTATGGCATGCCAGCAGAGATCCTTTTGTGAAATGTCTACCTAGTTATTAAAACCCCCCCCTTTCTTTACTATCCTTCTAAATAATTTCTACTAAAAATAATTTAATGGGATCCTATTGTTTTTAAATTGCCGAATAAGAAATCCACTTGGCAGGCAATCTAGAAGAGATTTTAGTATTGTTAAAAAAATTGGTTAAGTGTTAAAAATAACTAAAACGAGAAATCTTGAACATTTGGATCATGAATCTAGTATTGCTAAATGAGTTGGCTAATTGTTATTAAGGATAATTGAAACCGGAACTCTTCAACATCTGGATCATGAGTTTAGCATTGCTAAATGAATTGCCTAATTGTGAAAAATGGTTAAGCACAGAAATTATGCAACATCTGGATCGTGAGTTTAGCATTTCGAAATGAATTGCCTAATTGCTAAAGATAATTTCAAAACAAATTGGAGACCATCAGATTGAGGTATTTTATTTAGGGAGGTGAAAACAAGCATTTTATCAATACGGTCTCAGATTTCAATTCTACCCCTTTGTGAAATTGTTTTTTAATTTCCGGATAGGGTTTTAAATAGGGAATTGATCAATTGAGGGGTGAGAATTTTTTGAGACATCCAGCACCTGGATCATGAATTTAGTATTGCTAAAGGAATTGCTTATTTTTGAAATTAAAACAAATTGGAGAGCATCAGATGAAATTTTTGAGGAGATTAAAACAAACATGTTATTTAGAGGGTCTCAGACTTCAAGGCCGCCCCCTTTGATTTTTTAAAAATTCCGGATAGAACATTTTCAAACATCCAACATCTGGATCATGAATTTAGTATTGTTAAATGAATTTTCTCATTGGTAAATTTATTTTCAAAACGAAGTAGGACAGGGTTCAGGACAGTTTTTCCATCAAATTTGGTTCCCCCAAAATTTTGGGCGTACTTTTTTTAGGGGGGGTTCATTATTGCAAACGGGATTTGGGCGTATTTTATTTTGGGGGGATTCTTGTAGCTAGGTTAACATTAACAGTTCGTAGCTTCGTCGTCAATAATTTTCCTTCGCAGAATATCGTTTCATGGCTGCAGGTTTGCTGTTCCAGCACAAGACTTCCACAGTCTGCAAAGGGCCGTGACAGTGCTCAGCAGCTTTGCCGGAGGAGACCAAACCACGCCCGTCAATTTGCTGGCTCTCTGCATCGTCAAGCAGGTGCAGACACGACCTGACGGCTCCCGCCCCTTGGTCTTTTTCGTCAGCGCGACAAAGCGTGTTGTTCAGGGTTTTGTTCAGCAATTACAGCCGCATGTAGCGCCTGAAACGTGGGCAATGCTTGGCTTTGACGAAGTTGAAGGCCAGGATCTTTTCCAAAAGCACCTGCCGGGGGCAGCAGGTTCCAAGTTCGAAGATTTTGCTTGCGCTTACAACCTGTTGGACACCATGCTGGACCGGATCCACACATTGCTGGTACACATAGTTGGGCCTGTGCTCGTTGAGCCGGGAAATATTCGAAGATTAGATCTGCCCCTGTTGGCGCGGCGAGGCTTCCATTTGCAAACCATGGCCGGCGATGTCCTGAGTCAGGTGAGGCCAGAAACGGTGAAGAAGCTTGTGTTCATTGGCGTCGCCACTTCCTACGTGGCCAAGCTTGCAGCAATGGGCCGTGGCTGGGCTAGATGCTTCAAGGAACGCCGCAAATTCATTCTCTTGCAGAATGAATACGTGGGCGAGCCAAGCGCAAGAGAGGCAATCAATTGACAGGGAAGCCAGCAATGGGCTGTCTCAAAACCATCTTCGGTGAGGAGCTCATTTCTTGCGTTTCCTAAGCAGACCATTCCACTTGGATTAGCCCCGTCCTCTTGTATGGGGTTTCCAACTGGATGAGCAGAGGCAATTACGAGTGCGAGGCCGCCTTCACTTTGTTCTGGCCCATCTTGCCAAAGATGGCTAGTTGCGAGTCATGACTGCGCCATGCTTGCACGCTCAGACTTGATAAATACAATCGCCATCAAGAATGATGGATCGTAGTGCTTCGATCTGCCACGGTTTCTTGGTTGTGATAGCTACCCATTGTGAAGCCAATTGAATTACAGAGCCCGAATAGTTCAGTCCCCCAGGCGATTGAAAGTTTTTGGCGTTGTAGGCCTAACCATCCCGAAATGATTAATTGGCTGGTGGCTGGTGGTTTCAGATATCTTGGATTTTCCCTGGTATTTACAAATGATTGGCTGGTTGATTGAAATTCTTCATAGGGACTGAAGGCGCCAACCAGCCCAATTTTTTTGGAGAAATAGGATTTGATTGTCCCTGGTATTTACCAATGATCAGTTGGTTGATTTGAATTCTTCAGAAGGGTTGAAATCACCAACCAATCTAATCTTTTTGGAGAAAACAGCCGCGGAAGCCAACAACATCTTCAACCAGGCCAATCATGGGATAAGTGGGAGACGCTTTGACGGCGCCTAAGAATGAAACCCTACCATTCACCAATTTGCGCTGTGCAAGAGATTTCCCATCGCGTAGGTATACACGTAGAACGCGGAATCGGATATGCAGTCATGTTGAGTGACCATCAATCTACACACGCAAATGTGTTTCCATCTGTCCAGATGACCTCATCCCGCCGCGCATTGCGCATCTCATTACGCATCTGTCTATCTATTCTAACAGATTTTTCATGAGGAAATCCTCGAATCGTTTTCTAATTGCACAGAGGCCATCATGATGAGAAATCGACTTTTTAGATTCTTTCATCCTTCGAATGGTTTTCGGCTTGCGGCTTGATGATGGATGGGAATCGACGCCGCCAACCCGCCGCCAGGCTGCATAAGTCCCATACTTCGTTGATTCAAGTGGTCATGGGATGAGGTGCGCGAGTAGCCTTCGGGGGCTTGAGCTTCGACGTTGGGGGACCCGTGTGACCAGTTTCCTGTACTTGAAAGATGACGCCGCCCCGCGCCTGTAGAATTACATGACTCATGAGCAGTACCGAGAGAAGACATAAAGGGAAGGCAAGAAAAAGAGAGAGGGAGCGAGAGATGGAGAGAAAGAGAAAGAAGCAGAGATAGGACACAGCTACAGGGAGGGAAGAGAGCGAGGAGAGAGAGAGAGAGAGAGAGAAACAGGAAGACAAAAAAGCAGAAGAAAGAAGCTGCAGTTTTTTTGGCGCAAGTGACTCGCCTCGAACTTTAGTTCGCGATGACACCTCTCCAGCTTACTCAAGTGTTTGCTGCTCTGCTGCAAGTCTACGGAGTCGACGCCGGTGCATGGGGGAACACATGTCATCGCGCCAATGCCAGGTTTACAACTGTGTGGAGATACACCTTCTATGGCGCAAAAGCCCTGTACAAACATCAGGCCATCCTCCTTATTGGAACCTGGGTGCAAGTGCTGGGACCGATCAAAAAATTGCCTGGTCGAGGACTTGTGCGTCCTCGTGGCGAATTCCTGTTGGACGGCTGGTGGGAGGCGCAGCTGGTCCTCCCCAGCGACTTGCTGTCGCTGCTGTGGGGACCTGTGCTGCGTCGCCGAGTCTGGCTGGAAAGCCGCCCCGGTTTGTCCCAGGAACTCTACATAGTGGCCGTGTTCCCCCCAGTTCCTCGACAAATTTGGGGAGTTCGCTGCTTATCACTGGACGTACCAGCACTTCCACCAGCTGTAATGGCTTTGCCTGGCGATGCGGTCGCAAGGCCAGCTGAGGCACAAGAAGTTGATTAAATTGTCAACTGCAAGATTCAGCGTGTAGAGTCGAGCAGAGGGGTGGTTTTGTTAAATACAGCACGAGCCTACACATGGCCGTTTTGCGCGTGAGGAGAAAAGGCAGCAGGTTTGCTTCGGTGAGGTTCCAACTGTTTTCTTTTCAGTTTCTTGCTTCCACCTTGTTGTGCCAGGCTGTTGCTGCAGCCAAAGTGTCCGGCGCTGAGCCCAAGGGGTGAGAGTCAACAAAAAGTGGGACAACTAGACATCATCAAAGCCAAAGCAAATCTTCCAGGATGCATTGTGTATCATCGTGTCAAATCATCGACTGAGACCCCTCTAGAAACATGAAGGCATCATCAAAGCCAAAGCAAATCTGCCAGGATGCATTTTGTATCATTGTGTCAAATCATCGACTGAGACTTTCTAGAAACATGAAACATCATGAAAGACAAAGCAAATCTTCCAGGATGCATTTTGTATCATTTTGTCAAATCGCCGACTCTTCGAGACGATGAATGACAACTTGACAATAAAAGACGATAAATTCGATGATGCAGGGTTGTACTCTTGACTTACAATCTGATCGGGGAATTGTTTGGATGAAATTGATAAAAAATGATGAATGATCGACGATGAATGACCATGAACGATGGAGGGTCGCTTGACTTACAATCTGGTCGGGGAATTGTTTCGATTGAATTGAGAATGACAATGAATGTTGATGAATGAATGACGATGAATGACAATGAATGACGCTGAACGTTGGAGGATTGTACGATTGACTTACAATCTGGCTGGGGCATTGTTTGGATGAAATTGCATGATGAAATGATGAATGACGATGAAATCCGCCCAAGCAAAGATGCTAGTCACGATTGCGCATTGAAAATTCTGAGAGGGCAATGGGAAGGGCAACCTAAAGAGCCCCCCCATGTGATGGAGACCTCGGGAAGGGCCCCCGCCTGGGTGAACAATAAGCAGCCATCCAATCCAAAAAAAATAATGAATCAATCGTCTACTGCGCCAGGCCAAACCAATAATCATTTCACCGCGCGTTGCACGTCCCAAAAAAAGATAATCGTCATTTATTCGCGTGAGCAAGTCTAGTTGCTTTTGAAAAGTTTGGCGCGCGGGCATTTGGTCGCGAGCTCGGCCGCGTAAGCCACGCGGAGATTCGGGTATAGACCGCGCGGCCCCGTGAGGGGCGGGGCGAAAGGGGAAATCATGGTTAGTTTGTAGTTTTCCATTCATGTTTTTTTCCCCGCCCACATGCCGCTTGCCTTAAATTATCCGCCCCGCTTGCCCCATTGGCCGCACTTGCCCACACACCCCACTCGCCCCAGGCGCCCCATCGGCCCCACTTGCCCCACTTACCCACGTGGCCCATTGGCCCTGATTGCCCCATTTGCTTCATTTCTACTATACTAAACTTGCTTCTGCTGTTTTTTTGTTTGGTAATATGGATCCAACAAATGTCAAGCGGGCCAAATGGGGCAAGTGGGGCGGACTGGCTTGCCAGACAAACAGATAGATATTTTTGATGGATTAGCAAGTATTGCAAGTAGGGCAAGTAGGGCAAGTGAATGAAATAATTTTTTTTCCCCAGTGTATCAAGTGGGTCAAGTTTGGCAAGTGGCAGAAATCAGTTTGCGGCCGTGCGTGGCATGCGCATTGAACCAGTTATTCCCAGGACAAAACAATTGAATTGACCAGGCAGCACAAGCTCCTGGCTAGCTTGTGGTCGTGCCAGGGTATAAGAACCAACATCGGGAGGACTTGTGTGGGAACAAACTTAAGCATTCGAGTCATTAGCGCAGTAGTACATAGTGGTATTAGACAATATTACGGATGTATTTGCAAAAGCACTGGCCAACATGTTTCCATAATCTCTCATATGTGGACCCCAATTGGAAGAACCCAACGAAGTTGGTGGCGCTGCAGCATTGCCATGCTGCCATGGTTGTGACTTCGATGTCTTGCCCTTCAGGAGTGTCCCACGGAGCGGGATTTCATCATGCAGCGCATCGTCAATGAAATCGCTCGAAAGGCCGAGCAACACATGGGCTTTGGACGAGGACGCCACCCCACCCAGCCACCCCCTGTGTGCTGGGGCTGGGCGAACTCTCTTGATGGCTTCATTCGGATCCCAACTGAAGGCACCTAAAGCTGACGGTTGAATGATCATGTAACTTGTTTCATTCTTCGTATCTTATTTTTATACTGAAGTCAGGTGTTTATCAACAAATATGAACGCATTTATCCCCCGGTACCACACAATACAGATCTTTCTATCTGACCTAGTTGACGGTGGTCTACATTGGTCAACCCTACATACTCTAATCGTATGTCTTCATGGAATCTAGTCGAGTCAAATGTACTCCCCGAAAATCCCAATCACGTCAAATCAAATCTAAGTAAACCCATCTTTCTATATCTATACCTATTTATCTTCCATACGCTTGTAAACATGTTCGGTTTTATGTAGATACTTAGAAACATACGCATAGACCTGAATGAATCCATAGCAATGTACATATAGGTATTGATATTTATATTTACTCATTAATTACGTATGAGTGTTTCTACTATCTACATTTATATGGCAAAAAGTCAGTAGTCCATACATGTATACTGTACACACATATGTATCTCCGTTGTATGTCTAGACCTTGTACGTTTGCACACCTATATGTCTACACCGAAATATCATCTATCTGCATCTCAGAAGAAAAATGTCTGTACATTTCCGAAGCATTTGTTATCTATCCCGCTCTCAGATACAGACCGTCCCTCTGTCTCTACTCGGTGTTGTTGAATCCAGAATTTCAAAGACACAACTCGCAAACATCCCAATAGTTCTGCTATCCTGGAAACATACTATCAACCGCAATCCCTAAGCGTTCGCCATCATTGACCTTAAGCGTTAACCATGGTTGCCCTCATCCATCATCATTTATCATCATTTATCATCATTTATCATCATTTATCATCATGTATCATCATTTATCATCATTTATCATCATGTATCATCATTTATCATCATTTATCATCATGTATTATCATTTATTATCATTTATCATCATTTATCATCATTTATCATCATTTATCATTATGCAGCATAATCATCCATCATTGAGCATCATCAACCATCATCCATCGTTCTTAACCCTTAGGTTTATTCATTCCCATGGTTGACTATTAAGTATCTCAACCTTCACCATGAACCTCAACCGTAGGGTATCGTTAATCATCAACCTGAAGCACCAACCATTGCTGATCATCATTTAACATCACTAAACATCATTATCCATCATGAACCTCAGGCATTAAGGATCATTCAGCAGCATTCAGCATCATTCAGCATCACTAACCATCATTGACCTCAAGCAGCCCTAGCATCTTTCATCATCCTGAACCATCGTCACCCTTCTTAGCTTCGTTTCCGGAATAGTGGCTTTCCTCGCCGAGGAGACCCAGGAGGTGCTTTAGTTCTATCCACTGTGATTCAGGCGCAATCGACTAAGCATGGCTAGGGTATGGTCAAAAGCCAGCATTGAATATGGATAGAACTGGATAGATATAAATAAGTATGTATACATATATACATACATATATATATATACATGTATAGGGTTAGTGTATATGTAATGTTAGTTCTATACTGGTTTATATGTATATGGGTATATATATAGTTAAGTATATATATACAGTGCTCGATACTACTGATATATTCAGCATATTAGATCACAATCATGTGGTGAATATCAAGGTGAGTGATGGCATTGAGAACAGTAATCAATACTCACCATAGAGGGATACCAAGAATCATTAGTGACTTCGGCGTCGAACCTGTTGCTTGGAGGCAGACTAGGTGTAAACAACCAATGATTGACCTAGCAACCAATACCACAGCTAGGCATAGCAACTAGGTATTTAGAATCAACCAATGAACTGAAAAAAAATAGAGGTGGAATCGGCAGGAGTGATGGCTCCGCTTAGATTCTTACAGGCAATTGTGAGACGGCACATGGCTGGGTTTACCATGGACTCGCTAATCCGTAGAGCTGTGGTTCACAAGCGGTGTGACACGAATAGGGAGGTTGAAAAACACAGTCCAAAGGATGCAGACGTCAACACAGTGGAGCCATGAAAAATGGATCCAACTGGTTGGATACTGGGATGATCAATCGAGATTGATAGTCACCAGAGGATGTTGTGGGTTTTGGAATACATTGGATATTAACCAGTGGGATGATAGACCATGAATCGGCTGACGCGATTCCATGCCAATCCGCTGGACTTTGCTAACGTAGACTCACCTGTAGTTGAAAATGATTGATCATCCAATCCCTTGGGTTTAGCGTTCTGGAAGAGGTGTTTCATGCGATGTTGATGATCCGTTGCTGTCCGTTGCTATGTACGGCTGTCCATCCGCTGGTGGCTGATGGAAACTCCGCTTGTCAATCATCAAACATGGATGGTGGTGGTCCCTTGCTGGAGAGTTCCTTCGCTTCCAGGACCTTGTTGTGCCAAAGATGGTTTCTGTCACACGCCAGCCCACCAGGGAGCTAGCCAAGCAAGCAACCGAGTAAGCACATGCTCACGCAGGCAAGCAAGCAACCACATGGTTCTTCTTCTTCTTCTTCTTGTTGTTGTTGTTGTTGTTGTTGTTGTTGTTGTCGTTGTTGTTTGTCGTCGTGTTTTGGTGGTGGTGGTGGTGGTGGTGGTCCTCATTTGTTCGTCTTCACGGACGGTCACAGGTGGCTGCCGATGACTTCGCGGACCAGCTGCGCAAGCGCATCGACGCACGGATCTACCAACCCGGCGATGTGATCACAGCACCTGAGCGCTGATGGATTGAGCGCCAGCATGGACCCATGGACCCATGGACCCATCAATCTCAAGGGAGTCACATGGAAGAGGGTCTTGAAGGGACGAGGGTTGGAGAGAGAGAAAGTCACATTGGTCTTGTGGTCATCAATCACCAAATCACGCCAAATCAAATATTGTTGAGCAGACTGAACACTTTGGGCACTTTGATCCATTTTGGCCCACCCCTCTTTTGGACAGCTGTTGATGGGCTGAAGAGAAGCTGAAGCTTGTCTGAGGAGGCTGGACAAGATGGTGACTGCATGCCCCTTGGTTGCACCAGATGCAAAAGCAGGTGCTACGGTAGATATGTCTTACGCACAGCAGGGACATTCCACGGCATTTTGTGTTCGAACTTACCCGTGCTTGCCCTCCAATTTCCAGGTAACCATTGCAAATATTGCTCGTGCTGCAGGTTTGTTTTAGTCGAAGGTGAGGCTGAGAACGAGGGCGATGGATTCTGTCACGGCAACTCAGCTGAGACTTCTTCTGCCTTCACGTGATCAGTTTCGGTCTGCGCCCAAAGCAGTTCTCCTGGTTCTGTTTATTTATTCGTTGTCTATATAGGAGTCGGCTTCGGGCGCTTTCATTTTCCTAGTCAGACATCCATGCGGATCTTGCTAACTTACCACTGAAAGATTTGGACTCTGGGTGCTAGTGTGATGGAATGAAGGATCGCGGCTTCCAGTTTTGGCAAAGTCTTTCTGGCCACTGTATACTCATGTTCGCTAGTCATCAGCAGTCTGAATGTCTGTAATTCTCTGGAGCGGCAAGAGCTAGGGACGGGATACATTGAGACTCCCTTGCGCTTGTGTACCATGAGAGGCACAGCTTTGCCCCTGAAAGTTGGCAGCGTCTTCGGCGAACCTCGGCAGAGGTATCCCACAGGGATCTTCCCGGTCAAAGGGTCACATTTTTAGCAGCTGGAATGGTTGAGACTTTGTAGGGAACCATTTAACATCATTTAACCATTCTAAACCCTACAATTAGAATGCTGACCCTAAAGCTACCCTAATGGCAGGGAACCATTTATCCATTCTAAATCAAGCTACACATGCTTTGCTCAGAGGGTACCCCACATTTGTAGCTGCAGCCTGGTGGAGACTCACCCGACATGAAACTGGCACGACCCAAGGCCCCCCATGGCAGCCTCTGGATTTGACCGACGGTCTGGTGGGACAGTTTTCAAACGGCGATGGTTATGGCTGAGCAATAGGAAACCAAAGTGCTGGAACAAATGACCGCAGACAAAAGGTTCAATTGCTTCTGACGCTGTAGTGTTGGCAGTCAGAATGACGCTTCAATGGCACTGGCGATCTCGGCCTTGAAAGGTTGGGTCTACCAGTCGAGTACCCTCAAGTGACAGATGAAAAGGCTCACTTTGGTTGGCATGCGCCATGCGCCAATTAATGGCACTGTTTGGATGCCCTGGTCGTCTCAGTACCTGGCTAAGGAATCAGTCCTTCTTGGCGTTGCACGTGGCTGATCTGCAGAGCAGAATGCTCCAGGGTATCGGGGGAAGCGCTGGGTGATCCATCCATGATCCCCTAGCGCAACTCACCTGCCCAAATGTAGGACTCTCAACCACTAGCTGAGTACAAAAAGGATTTCCCCAGCTGAAAAAACTGGGAGTACAAAGAAGGAATGACTACAGTACTTTTGTACTTGGCATCTAAGACTCCAGTGGAGTTTCCTGTGTTTGATCACATGAAAATGATGGATTCTGTGGTACTTGATGGGTGATCTGTGGAACACCGGTGCCCAGGAACTTATCCCAATCGCACCCGTGCTACGACGCGATGTATTGCTCTGGCGCTCACACAAGAGGTGTTTCAACAGGCCTCGGCGCATGGCAGTGAGACAGTTGGCAGAGCTGCCCCTATTGGTTGAGGTGGTGCCAACAGAAACCATCAAGTCATAGGTGAGCAGTCAAATTCGGTCACCTTTGTCAATGCTCAAAATCACTGTGGCTCGATTTCGCAGTGACCATTTTGCATCTGTGACTTTGACTGCAGGTATTGGAGGAATTCCCGTCGCATGTGGAGTTGTTGCTGGTCTGCAACGGTAGATATCTCCTACCAGTAGCACCAGCAACCAATCAACCGTGATGGCGTGGTTGCTGTGTGAAATTTCTACACCTGGTGGATGACCACATATTCTCTTGAGTGCAAATCTTTGAAATTCACCAGGTATGATTTGGGTGGCTTACTGCCACTAAGATCGGTTTTCGCATTCAAGTTTTTGCAAGGGATCTATCAACATACTGTTATACTAGCATCTATGTAGCATTTCTTACAGTAGCCAGGGTTGGGATCTATCTAATGGCGCCATGGGTCGGTCTGCCAAGGTACAACCACATGGCCATGCAAAGTGGTCAAACGGAAGTGGGAGAATCGCAACTGAGCGTCCAACTGGGGAAGAGCCGAGCATTTTCCAATGTGCCTTGGGCTTTGCCAAGCGTCAGCAATTTGTAACGCCAAGCGTCGATGTTCTGTTCTCTATATTCCCTTCTGCTGAAGCATCGAAGCAATGAAGTCCTTCATCCTTAGAGAGATTTGACATCTGAACTGAACACCTCTCCCTAAGACTAAAGGGGAGGGGTTGGGAACAGCCTCACCTTAAACCTCAAAGGTGATGGAGTGGCTGAAAGAAATCGAAGGTCGACCTGTCAAAACTATAAACATTAGGATGTATCTACAGTGATCACCCTGTCTGAACCATGGGTGACCACTATCAATGGACAAACCCAGCTGTTTCGGGGTGGACTTCTCCCTTCCAAGTATGGAGCCGTCATGAGGTCAGCAAAGACTTCTTGATGGTGGTCTGTGAGCGTGCAGATGAGGCCACTGGCCACGTGACACGGGATGACATGCTGTGACGCCGGTTGGTTTCTTGAAGGTTTTCAGCGAAAACACCGGGGAAACTGTGATTGACTTTGATGAGGTCAAACAGCGAATGCTCTTCTCGGTGTGGGAGATGGCATGTCCATGAAGTGGTGATGGCACCTCCCTCCTGTGACCTAAAAACCACCATTTTCAGTAGGGAACCATCGTGGTCCTCACCTGCACTTTCTGAAACTCAGGGTTGCCCACCTGGATGGAATGAATGGAGGCTGGCCAAATCCAGAATGCATCCTGTCCATACATGGGATATCGTTGGATACTCTCGAAGCCTACGAATGATGTGTCACAACTTCGTAAAAGCGATGGTTTCCATACTTGAAATCATTATTGGCAAGTTTGGGTCCATATTTCTGGATTAAAATGCTTATTAATCACCATTAATGCTGACCCTGGATTAATAAATCCCTAGTTGATTAAGAGGAGGTGTACCCCAAAAGCCTTGGTTTCCTACTAAAACGGTACCCCCCAATTCATAAACCTGTGGTTTATTCATCTGGATTAATATTGATCGTTATCCTTAAATCACCTTCAAACACCATTAACCACCTTCAAACACTATTAACTACCATCAACCACCATCAACCACCCATCAACCACCATTTAACCACCATTTAACCACCCATTAACCACCCATGAGCCACCCATTGGAAGTGCCCCAGGAGGTGCCGCCACGGCAGGTCTACTTTGGCCCCGGGGACGACATCTTCCGGCGCGGGGAGGTCTGTAAGCTGGGCGAGTCCCTCATGCACCCAGCCATGGAAGGGCTCCACAGGACTCGTCTGGTGGGAAGCGTCACGGGTGGTCGTTACCGCTTCGTGACCGAAGCTGGCAATGGAATGCCATGGACAGTTCTTAGGCTTTCGATTCTTAGGGTTTCCCGGTTTCCCTGTAAAAACAGGTGATTTTCCATAGTCAGCCAGGTAAACACCACTGGTGGTTGTGATCATTTATAAAAATGCTGGTTCCAAGTGGAACATCGCTGGACTTGGAAACATCACTGTAAAAATGCTTGGTAAGAACAAGAAAGATGGTGATCAATAGCATTAGATCGTCATTGTTAATCCATTACTTCATGAGGTGATCGTTGGTACACTTGGTAATCGAAATCATGGCTGATGATTGCATTCCTGGGAACTGATGATCAGTAATGATGGTTATAGTAGTGATAGTCATTGGACTCATGTGTAACAATAATCGAGAAGTGATGAGTGGAAATTCATGGCAACACAGTAGTCAACTTCATATTCATGATCGACCTCTGCTGATGAAGATCCTGTATGGTAATGACAATGATGGTACGAAGTATTGATCATGAATAGTGGTTGGTTATTGATCACTTTGTATGATGGAGATTGATGGTATCGATCATGGGTTGACGATAGTTATTCCCGATTCGTTGATTCACCCATGGCGAATCGGGTCATTGTCAATCAGATCATCAATGGCCGAGTCCCTGTTGTTGGGTTGATGGAATGCTTCACCATTCATGGTTGCTTATCGATGAATTGGGTTCCGATGATTGCCTGATGTTATTGACACATTATCGACCAGCTTCACCATACACTCGGGCATGCCCCTGAGGTATATATTGCTGCAAGGTGCTGCAATTGTTGAAGGCGATGGGTGGGTGAAGAGGGTTGTGCATGTCCTGTGTACCGTAGAAAGTACCCATGGAAGAAGGTGATTTTGATGACCTTCCAGTAGGTGCTATACATACATATGTATATTATTCAAAACATATTATTCAAAACATATTATTCAAAACATACATACACACCATACTCGTATCTATCTCTATCAACATTGAGATCTCTCTATATATTCATAATATATATCTATCCACGCAGAATTATTGTATAGATACATATACATATGTATGTATTTACGCATGCATATGCAATAGATGGAAAACGTTCGCCTATTTAGATGTGCATATGCACTTACCATAACGACTTGATTTGTAACATTTCCAAGGTCCAGACAGGGAACACTAAGGGCGACTAGTGCTCCCAGGGTCCTAAATTGTGCTGTACCCGAACTCTCACAGATCCCCATAGCCAACCCGGTTCTTGAGCAGTAACGTGATGCATGATGCACCTCTGCCATCCATGAAGATGTGACCAAGTACCGCAAGTCGAGGCTTTTGGTTAGCCTCAGGGGGGAATCTGTCGTTTGAACGAGGATTATCACAGCATGGGAATCACTTTCATATGACCACCAAGCCGCCCAGCCCTTTTTAAATATATAATATATACATTTATTTGCATACATATTAGTTCTTTCACAAGCAGGCGTTTTGTTTCAAATCCTGCTCCTGTTTGTTTCCGGAATGAAGGGCTGGTAATTCGTCCAATGTTCCGATAATTTTTTTTGCAAGGCTTTTGATCGCTGCCAATAGAAATGTGAAAGCCCGTCCATCCCATGAAAATCCATTAGTGATTGGTTCTCTAAGTTGTAGAGCGCTAGACTGCAGGTTTGTGATTTAAGTTCAGATCAAGCATAATATGAGTTTCAGGCCCTGAGGCCACCTCAAAAAGGATCATTCTACGTGCCACCTTGTGATTTGCGCCCCAATGGATTTTGGGAACCAGCCGCGCGGTGCACTACAGGAGAATATGGTGATGAGCTCGGTAGGCCAGCGGAGAGGGCACAAGCTGCCAGGGCCAGACCTCCAACCTAGCTGCAGGAAAGCCTTAATTGGTTCATGATGGTTAGCAGCCAATAGCCATCAGCAAGCAGCATTGGAAATGGTGGTTAGTAGCCATCATGATGGTTAGTAGCCAATATCCCATCGTGAGCATTCAACAAATCTGTATCCGGAAAATGCCACAGCCATCTTTGAGTTCTTTGATTTCCTGATGTGGAAACCTTTCCCGGAAACTCTGGCTTTGTAGGGGGTTGACAGTAGGGTCAAGCTGGAAACTCTTTGTCCAAACCCTCAGCATTTTTGGAAAAGGTCCTATGGAGATTGAAAGCACCAAAATGGACCCATAGGCTGTCCAACGTCTGGAAGTTGAATATAATTGCATGGTTTCCTGATGAGATTTGTAGACCCCTAGCACTAAATAATTGATCCAGGTGGACTACTGAGTCCGAGGATTCATTTCCTTGGACTGATGCTCCAGGGCTATGGATTCGTACAACTAAGCGGCATGGCAAGTAGCAGTCTCACTGCAGGATCCGCAATAAGTACCAGCAAAATTTCGATCTGCTACCTAGACACGCAAAACAGCTTAGTGACATACGTGTTGAATCATCCAACCAACTACCCCAGTTTTTTGGTCGAACAGAAAATCAAGAGTTGGGTCATACCTACCCTAGCGATCCCTAGGGTAGTATCACCCTGAAGTTGGCAATGCCGTGCGATGTGTCAAGTAGCACCACAACGCAGCGCCAGGTTGAATGCTGGCGATGTGGTTGGTGAGGGCGGTGCCCTGGGGATCGCTCCCATCCGTGGTGCTACCGTGCGTGTGCGCCACCTCAGTGCGCGGGTGATGCTTGAAATCATTACTTTTGGAGAGTTGACAGTGGTCAACGAGCTGGTTTACAATATGGAAAAACAAAAACGGGCAAGGATCAACCATATGATTATTTTTACTGTACATGTGTCTTAAAGAACTTTAGCCATGATAAAGCCTTATTTTGTTCCGTATTCGTTGATCCTTTCCCCCAGTCGCTGATTTTTCCCCCTTTCTAAGGCCATGTTGGAGGTCATTGGTGCCAGTTCTTCTACTGGTTTGCTTCAAGAATTTGTTGATTACTAGGTATGATGCTAAGATGTACTAAGCAATCAGTGTTGGGTATGGTACAAAGATTTACTAAGCATACTGAGGAAGCATACTAAGCATGGTACTAAGCTTCGGAGTCAGTAAGATTTTCAGGTGTTGGGTTCAGTAGCTTCAGGTGGTTTGCCATTTGAAATACCAGGAGGGCCAGGGTCACAGTGTGATTTTCGCATTCCTTTAATGTATGTTTCTCACAGAATCCATCTTTCGTCACCTGAATCCATTGCAGAAATCCAAAATCATCACTCATAAGGGCCTGCCGATGAATCGTCGACCAACCAACGAGTCTTTTCCCGACTCAACTTAAAAAGCATCCATCAAGCATCAATCTTTGGACTCGAGCTTTGGATTGAGCCCCCTCTCAGCAACAGAGTTGGAGCCCCTCATCGCTCTCATTGCAAAAAGGATCGCCAACGAACCATCCAACCAATCAACACAGTTGGAGCCCCCTCATCTTGCGTCTAACTATTATCGAACCATCCAACTAACCATCCAACTAACCAACCAATGGACTCAATGGACTCAGGCTTGGCGTGACAGCTTGGTCAGAGCTGTTCGTCTTCACGGCAGCTCGGTCCAGAGGCACGGGTTCCGTGACGCGGGTTCCGCGACATGCAGCGGTCGCCATGTTGACGGCTGAGCACCGCTATGAAGCCTGGGAAGCTGATGGTTGTGAGGTCGCAGTGGTTGATGGCTGTTAATGCGAACTGCGGATGGATCATGATGATGCCTAATGGTCAATCATAGTTATTTTGGGATGCAATCATTGGTACTGATGGCTAATCAATGTTAATCAACTGTGAATCATAGTTCATTGGTTTGATTATGGCTAATCAATGATAGTTGACAGTAATGATGACTGAATCAAGCAATGTCAATATATACACATATATATATATATATTTATATACAGTATATATTAAGATTGTTGGGTTAGCAACACCCTCAACGGTCAACCATCAGCAACGCGCGACATGTGGCGCCAGGGCGGTGACCGCCTTTCCGGACGAGTACCAATCCTTACAGCAGATCTTCCAAAAACGCGCATCGGCCAACAAGGAGGTCGAGCGAGTCAGGTACCTTGCACACGGGGAGGCCCAGCAGAGGAAGTGACGGGTGATTTACCATCAAATGTAGGGGGTTTATGGATCTATGATGGATCTATGATGGATCTATGATGGATCTATGATGGATCTATGGATCTCCCACTGCCTATGTTTGCTCATGGAAAACCCCTGCAATGCAGTCACTTGGAGAAGGACACTTGGAGTTGCTGAATCAGCACTGCGAATGCAGAGAGTTTGGTGATCTTATTGTGTGATCCAAGGCAGAAGTGGCTTCAAGAGCAAGTCATACCTGCTTTGAACACATGCGACTTGCATGCAGGTTTGGCGATGCTGAATGTTGTAGAAGCTTCACGTTGATTTCGGCACAGAACTTGAAGCTGTCCAGAATGCCCAAAGCATCCCTAAAAATATCAACTACCTGCAAGAAAGAATCCAGGACTCCGTTTCAATTTAGTTCGCATTTGGCCGAGAGGTATCACACACATCCATTCTCAACACCAAAATCGGAGCTGTGTGACGAATGAGGTCGCATTTTTCAAGGCTTTCCTGAGCCAATTATTCGGAAGATCGCTGAACATCTGCTTCAGGCCACCTATACCTGCATCTTGGCTGAGACATGGTGCCTATGATGGCGACATGGAAGGAGGCATCTGTGGTGCAGGTCTGAAACATGAGCCTTCTCGCTGGCATTTGGGATCAAGCCTTGAGCAAAGCTTAGCCACGGTGGTTGCTGGGCCCCAGCTACACCTCTCATATTGCATGTATGATGGTTATATAATTATGAGTATATTCATATTTATACACATGAGATATACATATATACACATATACAGGTATATATATATATATATATGTAAATAAATACATGAGATATACACACATACATACAACTTGCGATCTTATGCGTAGAACCATGCAGAAATCTTCGAATGTAGAGAAACGTTCTGCATCACCTCACCGGACATGTTGAATCCGATGATGTCAAGCATCGCACATCTCGCTGGGACGCAGATTCCAAGACGGACAGCGGGGCTGTTGCGGAACTTCTCGGTTCTACCTGGACCCAGTGCGGAACGACCCGATTTGTACGTCAGCTGTATTTGCTTTGGCTTTTGTGTGATTCTTTTCGTGTTACCGTTGTCATTCCTGTGGACTGTGGGGCTTCCTTTTGGACTTGGCTTACTTTGGATTTGGTGTGTTCATTGTTATTTTGATTGACTCAGCACCATTGTTGTGCTTTAAGGGAGCACAAATGCTATAGTTGTGCTTTAACTTTCAGAACATCTCATTTCCTGAACACAAAAGTTCTTGAAGGGCCAAGTCAAGAATAAGATCCAACGACTCGCACCCTGCTGGTAGTTGACGCAGAAAAAAGAAATCAAATGCCTGATCAAAATTGAAGGTCTAGCGGATTTGTACCTAATCATTGACAACAACGAGATAGTTGTACCTAGCCCAGCCTGACCATTGCTGTTGTTGTGGACAACCTGGACTACCTTGACTTAGGTCTATGACTTGTGTCCGTTTTGCACTAGGGCACGCATGATCTTTGGTCTGAAGAAGATCCCACATCGCTTGATTTTCATGTCATATGATGATGTGGAGACACCAACCGCGATGATTGGGAAGAAGTTGGCACCGATTCTTCATCTACATGGGGAAGATCCATTTCCTGAATCTTTGGACATCATCAAGAGAGTTGATGAAGATGCGATTCTCGGCATAGGAACCGGGTATGGGGAGAGCCCAACAAGCACCCAGGGTTGCTCCAAGGTGGGAAGAACTTGTCGGCCTTGTAAGCGGGGCATTGAGCAACCCAGCTTTTATGCTGATAGCTGCGGTTAGGTATTTTCACTTCCGTGTTTCCACTGGGGCTTTGGCGCTTTTCGACTCAAAACTTTGTTGCAGTGTGGGATCACAAGTCTCGCACGCCAAGCATCTAGTATGCAGCTCGATTTCATTCTTGAATCAGACACAAATACTGGAAACACTGACATACAAGCGCATACAGATGTACACATGCTCATGCAACACATGTTATATAATGTGTATATATATATATTATATGTATATGTTTTTATGTAGCTAGATAGATGCATAGAGATAAACGGTACACTCCACTTGACAGATTTTCTTATTGCTGGAATTTGACGCCTTTTGGTCGGCCACCCGGCGACGCCACTTTGTCCTAGACTACCTTAGCGTGAACTGAGGAGGTGGGGGCCACCTCTCTTGCAGAAGCCTTCTGGGAGAGAAGATTTGAAACTCTTCGAAAAGAAGCACTGGCAACTTGGCTTTGAGACCCTGGCGTTTTCAGGAAGCTTCCTACATCGTAGTAGCTAGTAGTAGCAGTAGTAGCAGTAGCGGTAGCAGTAGCAGTAGCAGGACCAGTAGCAGTAGCAGTAGCAGTAGCAGTAGTAATAGTCGTCGTCGTCGTCGTCGTCGTCGTCGTCGTCGTCGTCGTCGTCGTCGTTGTTGTTGTGGTGGTCAAGAGACAAGTCTGGAATTAGAAATAAGTTTGGTATTCTGGGATCATGGTGTGTTGCACCAGAGGTTGTTCATGTTTTGGCCAACTTGCTGCAATGGTTTTCTCTTGTTGCCGAGGCCATTGATGCGGCTGCTCGTCCACACTCGTTTTGTGCTGCGCGCCTACATGCCGGACTGTGATGCTGGGTGGTGGGACAAGGGGGCTAATGATGATGAGCGATGGTGGAAGGCAAAGGTTCACTTTTTCTCCCTCAATTCAAAGCGATCAAATAAACCATGAAAAATACAGGCAATGATGAATGTTTGAAATTGTTAACAGCGGCGACAGCGGTGAAGGGTTGATACTTGTTGATGCCGACCATATAAAGATCAGAACCCCAGAAGTCCCTTGGAAAGGAGAAGATGTTGTCTTCCAGGAGCGTTGAGGTTGTGCATATGGCCCTAGGCTTTCGCCCTTCAGTGATGGC
Source organism: Symbiodinium kawagutii (assembly GCA_009767595.1). NCBI lineage: Eukaryota > Dinophyceae > Suessiales > Symbiodiniaceae > Symbiodinium > Symbiodinium kawagutii. The sequence continues at coordinate 54,666 of VSDK01023723.1, forward strand.
TCAGGACCTGACGTTCCAAAGTGCACGGGACTACTTTGTGGCTCAACATCCCATCCAAGGGCCCAACGGAGAAGAACGGCCAGACCAAGATGAGTGGCGAAGCCCGGTAGAGATGGGGACCTGGATGACGGGATCAGTTTCTGCAAATCTTGGGAAGCAAGAGAATATAAGCCCGCAGAAACCCCTAAGGCCCAAATACTTCAGGTTCTTTGTTCCAGAACCAGTTGTTGGTATGGTGATAGCCCTGAGCGTTCTGGACCTTCGTTGACTTCCCTGCCTGTCGTTTTCCACGGCAGGCATCAGCAAGCAGCAAGCATCGTCAATCATCATCGATCAATCGTCAATCACCATTGACCATTGTTGAGTCATCAGCAACCATCGATCAACCATGAATGACTAGTAACAACACAAACATCGTTGTGATAAACTATCCATTCCGATGTGATATCAGCTGATATCTTTGCGAAGCAGTGTCAGTGTAAGTATGTATTGTCTGTTGCTGTTGTGACAACTCTGCTGCCATGGTGTTGATGATTTCCTTGAATCCTAGCACCCGATCCCTGGTACTGACCATCGTTAACCTTTCGAAACCAACATGAATGGTTGGTGGTGAACATTAATAGTACGGGTGGTGGTGGTGAACATTAACAGTATGGGTGGTGGTGGTGAACATTAACAGTATGGATATTAACCACTAACCGTCACTAACCTTACTCCATGCTTGGTGCCAAAAACAGATCCCTTCATGGCCTTCCACCAGGGCCCCTCCCAGGAAGCTGGGACCAAGCGAAGCGTCTCTCGTGGTACCAGCAGAACTTGGAGCGCAGTGATGAGCTGATTCTCAAGCTGAATGAAGATTTGAAGGAGGCTGAAGATCTGATCTTCCAGGACGGCGACTCCTGGTGCTAGTGGGAGTTTCATCATGCAGCCCCAGAAGCCTGCAGTTTTCGGTAGCCAGAAGTTTAGTGAACCGTCGCTTCCATGCTTTTCCATGCTAGAAGCCACCGAACAATGCTGGGACGCGTGAGAATGAAAGTAAATAGAACCGCCTGCTTCTAACCCACTTCTTTCCCCCAAAGTTGCTCTCAACCATACGCTACTCAACCATTTTGGTTGATTGACCATTGGCGAACAATGGCAACTCAATCCACTTGTCACTTTTAAGTTAACCATTAGCATATTTCCAAACCATTTGGTTGATTCATGGTGTACTTTCTTCAATGGGACACTTGCTTCGCCAAGCAGCTGGCTGGTTTCATCTTGCAGGAGGACAGCGTTTCCCCGGGTGGTGTGGGCCACTTGGTGCTTGGAACAGCTTCCTGTGTGCAGAGGATCTATGACTTTTCCAAGATCAATCGTAGCAGGGATGAAAGCGGCAGATGTTGCATGGAAAGATATACCTGACAAAGAATATTGGGCGTGATCACTTGGAATTTGGATATACACAAATATGTCTATATATAGATATCTACATTTAGAAATACATCCAATACAAACATATGCTAGATTCACTGTATAGCATAGACCTATTCTGTGTATGACACATGAGATTTTCTCGCACTATGTGCGCCACATCACACTATGTGTGTGCATAGTTATTTTCCCCAAACCGTGTGTGCACTGAAGCGCTTTTTACGGTATTTTTTTTATGTATTTTTTAAATGAATTGATACATAAGTAAATAAATAGATGAATATATATATATATGTAAATAAATATACATACATACATACATACATACATACATACATACATACATACATACATACATACATACATACATACATACATACATACATACATACATACATACATACATACATACATATTGTATGAGTTTTGATGCACAACGTATGATGCACAACGTATCACATTACGCACGCCACACCATATGGCCTCTATCATGTGTAAATTTAGTATCCATTCCACATTACATGAGGTATCATACATCGCAAAGGGCATGGCCTCATCGTAACTCACAGCGATTCCTTGTGACTTTTCAGGCTATGATGATGTGGTGTTCTTCTGTCGCGTGCGCTATCTGCCGCTGATTCAGGGTGTACAACCGGGACCCAAACTGAACAGCTACATCAAAGAGATGAGCAAACGGTGCGACATTCCACGACTTGGAACCGACTGAACGATACGACACCGACCCATCGGACGACAGCTTGGCTCTATGCGTTTGCCGCATCGAAGACGTAGCGTTGGCGCGCTGGCTGTGTGCTGCGGAATCAAAAGGCGCCCGAGGCATGGCCTTCGCTGCGAGGCAAATGTTGGACAGGGTTGGGTCAAGCCTGGTTGGGTCGTGGTTCTGGTTGTGCTTTGGTTTAGAACGATGAATGATCCAAAACGATGGCGATACTACGGGTTGATAAATGTTGATTATCATGACCTAGTGATTCACAATATTTGAACAAGGATCTAGGCTTTATAATCATGGTCAATGCTTCAAACATACTCACTGTCAACCAATTAAGTACCCACTACTAATAACAGTATCAAGCAGTATTGAGCATCGTTACACTCTGGTAAGCTGACCTTCAAGTGAGACATCCACCATGTAGAGCTTATCAGAAATGGGGATTTTTGGCGTAACCAGCTTCGGGACTACCAGAGTGCAACTTTGAAATTTCTACAATTTATGAATCATGAAGTATCAAAAAGCAGCAAATCAACCAGCATCTTGAAAATGTTGGACCAGCTTCACCAGCTTATCAACCGTCATAAAGCAGCATATTTTACTATCATTAGCCACCATAAACCAGCATATTAAGCAGCTTCTTAACCAACAACCAACGCCTCGTGTTGAGGTGGCCAGATGGTGTGCACTGCTGGCAACGGTGCTGACTCCATGAGCCTTGACAGCGCTTGGTCAATCAGCGGGAAACCCGGGCTTTGAACCATGGTGTAAATATGGGTGTTTCTCAAAATATGGGTACCCCCAAATCATCCAATAGTAATCATTATGAGTAACAAACCAACCATTTTGGGGGGTCCCCCATTTTGAGAAACCACCATATTGGTATCTATATGATATACATATTATGTACATGTAGATAAATGAATATTTCGAATTGGTTGCTATTGAACCATGGTTGCTATTGAACCATGGTTGCTATTGAACCATGGTTGCTATTGGTTATAGTTCACATACTCACATATTCCCTTGGTAATGCTGTTATGAACTACAGATGGCTAATTACATACAGTAGATATAGATCTCCATATTATGTACTTGTACAACTGTATGAGAACATAACGCAATCATTGTTGATAGCAGTTTGCTGCCTGAAAGCTGGTTCACACTTGGGATCCCATGGACCAATCAGTTCTCCAGCAATGATGCTATCAATGGCACTGCTATGCGCTGCTGATACCACATACCATGCAGCACCATGCAGCACCATGCAGCACCATGCAGCATCAGCTGTTGCATCCGCTGTTCAATGCAAAGTGGGAGCTAAGGATCATCTTCCTGAAGGGAGAGGCTGATGTCTACACCAAGTCAGGAGTTGATGACTGGTCCAGCAAGCTGACGAGCCATGCATGGTCATACTGTAGCTGGGGTACTAACTTCGGACCAACTGATGATGTTGAGACAACAGCAGACTCAAACTTCTTGGCCAGCTTGCCCATGTCCCGAACTTCCATCTACAATCCCAGATGGGAAGGCATTGACCCTGACCAATCCCCAGGAGATTTGATTGGCCGATTATATGATGGAGCTGTCATTGGTGAAATTGCTGCATCTTAAATGCATCATGAGAGACAGCAGTGTTTCGGGTCACAAACTCGACAGTCTCATGGGGCTGCAGCGAGCCCGCCAGAATGACAACTTCGGCGAAGCAAAGCATTTGAGACATTGGCTACCTATAAACTCTCCACTTTGGGACCCAGACCACAGTTCTTGAGGTCTGAACATGAGCAGTGCATAGCAGTGCGAAGAAAAGCTTCAAAACACCCTGGTTGATCACTTGTCGCATCAGGGTCCTGCTGGTTGGTTCGGCTTCCCTCAGCAACCTGCCACCTGCATGGCAGCACGTGGTTCCGTTGCCACCGAGGTCTTGGGTCTGTTCCCATGGCGCACTGCCACCATCCGCTCCTTGGACTGCGCTGTGAATCATCAACAACCTGGGGAGAGAATCACCATGGCTGATGGGTCAATGTATATATATATATATATTACATTTTAAATATATTACATTATATATATATATTATATCTATATGTGTGTGTGTGTGTCAGTAGATAGTGCATCAATGTAACTGGACATGCTTCCACATACATAGGTGCATGGATACATGCACCTGTGCATGGATACATGCGCGCGTACATGTGTAGGTACGCAAGCGCATAACGAGTCAGAGACGAGACCCAAGTTCTTATCCTAGCCATTGGGGTACCCCCCCAAGAGGTTGACCAGCATTCTGATCGGTTTTGAAATGCTCCAAACGAAATTAGTCGATTGTTGGGATCCTGTTGCCGTCAATTGCTTCGGATCATGAGCCAAAAGGGTGGCTTTCGCATTCAGCTTCGGCTTTCTGCCCAGAGTATTAGTTATTCGTGGACACTCTCAGTGCGGGCCAAGAGATGACAAACAGAGAAGCTGGTTGCATCTGGTTACTCGTTGTTGGGTGCTGGGTTTTTGGTCAGTTTGACGCTTCTAAGTTCCTGAGTGTCAATATGTTCAGCACCAGGTGCCACCGGCAACACCGATGCAGTGCCTGGCCAGAAAGGGCTGCGGGGTGTGGGGTCACCGTAGGGTTTCAGCACCATGGGTTCCAGCTGGACGTTGGCGGCCCACATGAACTCTACAAGGCACAACAGACAGCGAACCAATGGTTGAATCTTCCCCAGTTCAAGGCCTCCCGGCTTGGGGCTGACGACGTGACAAGCACCCGAGATATCGATAAACCCAACAGCTATGGCTTTTGACCTCTCGATGAAGGTTCATAGCTGGAATGCTACTGGATCTCCAGACAGGCCTTAGACATGCGTGCGCATATATATATATACAGTATATATGTATATATATATATATATCAGATATGTTTACATACAGTCAGAAGCTACACTAGACATACTTGTCCTTCTGCGACCAAATTGATGATTGGGGAATCATTCGGCTCAATGATCGACTAGTGCAAAAGGTAGCTGGCCGGAAACCACTTAGATTTCCAAACTGCTATCACCCGAGGCCCTGTTTCACCCGGTTCAACATCTAAATTCGATTGCTGCACTTGCTGCACCTGAAACACTGCAACACAGATATCAGCAGATCACTGACCTGGTTCGATGCAGTGGCAGTCTGTCCCAATGGCCAAGCAGTTTGTGAGCTGTCCTGGGTGGGCCACTGTGACGCGCGCCTCAGGTGTTGATCACCGCAAATCTGATCTCGCGAATTCTTCAGGCGTGCCAACTTCAAAGCCTTTCTGCAAAGCAACTGTTGCTACCAATGGCAACCAATGGCAACCAACAACCAACAACAAGCCTTGATAGCTATTGGCATTCAACCAACAACCAACAACCACCAAACAACAAGCAACTTGTTAGTCCAGGTTTCATGCTGGCCGATCATGGTAGCTATTGGCAATGGGTTGCTCATGCTTCATGCTGGTGGGTAAGCCAACATACAACAGCCAACAGCAAGCTGCAACCAGCAGAACTGAGTAATGCGATACAATGCAAGCAGAAGTGCATCACTCAATCAGATCACAACGTTCACTGTAATATAGATAAAGTAATGTATAGAAATAAAGATAAATACATAGATGAAACAAAAATATATACATACACAGTACATAAATAATACACAGAGATACGCCTACAATATGGAATGCAACTTTGGGGTATGTTGTTTCCAGGAGAGACATTTGATGAAGGGCAGGTGACCGAATTTTTGTGGCCGCTTGACCCAGGGCGACGACGCGTCAGCGGCGCGGCAACGCTTCGACCACCTCTGTGCGGAGCGGCGATCCCAAGTGGCAGCTCAGCTGAGCCGCGACCAGCTGCTGGTGGTGGAAGCATCGGAGGTCGTGGCCATCGCATTGGTTGACCATGGCGCTATGCAACACAGTGCTGGTTGGTGATTCTGGAGTGGTGGTTTTCCCATCAGCTGTTGGTGGATACCAGATGTAGGAAACATGTTGTAGTGGCTTTTGGCTAGTTTTTTGAGTGGCTGAGCGTGGCAATGGCAACCGACAACGATTGATAATCAACGCCTACCCATGCATAGGGGCTATCACCAAAGATGAGTGTATCACCCCCAAGATTGTTGAGTTGTAACTTCTATGCTGGGGGTGCAACGGGTGAGAATTGAGCTTCTGACCCAACGAGAAATTGGTTTTCAAGTAGCAAGAACATGTCATGGGATGCAGCATGGGTAGATAGTGTGGAGAGAGCCATGGTGAGCCATCTTCGAATGGAATCCAAATGGTTCCATGATGTTCAGAACCCAGGGAAAGCTATTTTTGTGGTGTTGGTCTACAGTGACGCGGCTTTATACAACTGTCTCTCAGCTGTACCAGAAACCGCAACAGCCCAGGATGCGGGTATGCCATTGCCGCTTGGACATGATGGCAATCAGGGAGTATCAGGGAGGGTTGGCTAGGCTTTGTCTATTGTCGTGCCCAGAACTGCAGGCCGAGCTGTGGTAGCTCATAAAAATTCAAGAATTTGTTTCCTACTGTTTTTTTGAATCTCTGAAACCAGACCCATGTTTGTTCTAGAACGTAATTCAGACCAATTTGCAGGAATCGACAAGTTCGCAAACATTCTGTGACACCGGTACAAGTGTTGGCCTCTCAAAATGCAAGTCATGCATTGAAGTTTTGCGACAAGCATTTTTGAATTCTGACCCTCCATAAACATATTCACCACTATTCATGATCCAATTGCGAATGGTTGAACCATCTAACTGTTAATTAATCGGATCATGCAATCAACGATCAGCTAAATATGATGATGCTTGGTTCATCCAATTGCCAAGGTGCATCCTGCCCTTCAATGTCAGCGAACCTCGGTTGCAGTGGGGGAGCAGGGCCCGTGACATGCTGCTTCTATGATGGCAAGTCACTGTTGGACCGGGCCACCTCTGCCAGAAGCAGCATGTTGTACTGTAAAAAATGAAACAAATTCCTGGTTGGAAGCCAAGAAGTAACCAGCCACCACAACAGGACGACGTGTCATGCCGCGTCTTTTGCAGATGCCAACTGCCAACTTGCCTTGTCATCTTGGAGCGTGGATGTCTTCTGTTTTTGACATTGTTGGACCACCAACAGCTCTTACACAGGGCTGAGTCTGTCTTCTTTCCATGGATGGAACTGGCCGTTGCTTCCGCTGCTCTATGACTGGTCAATGACACCATCATTAACAGTTTGGTATGGATCCGGGGTCTTTGTAAACTATGGATCCCCCAAACCATCCGCAGATTTCCGTCTATTTACCTCGGGACATGCACCATCAGGACCTCGGTTGCCCATGGGCACAGAATGGAATGGTCATGATGGTGGCACAGGGATTTGCCTATGCAGTTGGTAGAGATTGACATGCTATATATATATATATGAGTTGATATTCAACGGAATCTTTAAGGAAGTTTGTACATACACACGTGTATACGTAATTCACACAATCAACAAAAAATATTGATACACATAAATCACAGTAAGTCTAATCATGCCTGTGATCACATGTGTTGCTGTACGTGTAGATGTCATAGATACGTAGCTGTCAATTCGGAGGGGTTTCGCGGCTCAGTTCCAGGTGAAAGACGTCGTCGCGCGGGCAGTGGCGCTGCACGCGATTCGCTACACGTGGAGCACGGGCGATGTCTACGTGCCCAAAACCCAGTCGTGATGCCTGGCATGTTTGGAAGCCTGATTCAATATGGCAGTTCCGAAGGGGGTAATTACTCCAAAGCATCCAATATTATATAATTAAAATTTATAGTAATGAACCAGCCACTTTTGGGGTGTCCTATATTTTGAGAAACCCCAATGAGATTTTGTCAGAAGATGATTTGTTGTGGATTTCCCATCTCTTGTAAGCAAAAAACACCTGAAAGATCTCATTTCAGGATGTTTTTAATCTGGGGACCCAAAGACCCCGAACCGGTTCATTGTTCAAAGGAAAGCATGGCTTTGGTGCAGATTTGCCACTTTGAGGACGACGCAGTCCTTTTTTTCCCATGGTTGAATCAAGATGAAGTGTGGTAAGAGGATGCATGTCCCGTTCACAACGACACGCTGTTACAGCACTGGCGCGCGACAGGCAAGGACCACACTACTGGGTGATGGTTTCAGGCGCGGCGCAAGGGTGTCAGGAATGGTCAGCACGATGGTCACCTTTGAAGCTTGTGCATAGGGAAAGGCAGGGCTGACCTCGCCATCTCCGACCTCCCAAATCTTCGCAGCCTGGACGGGCCTTGTGGGGTTGGACTTTGGGTTTTCCATGACTTAACACAAAGAACAGATCAGGAAAGACAGGCATGCATCAATAAGTTATGGGTGAACTGACTCTTCTGTGCGGTTTTGGTATGTTCACCAGGGGTCATGGTTTTGCAATTTCTATTCCCTTTTCTAGTTCTTCCTAATAGAGAGAAGAATCATTCCAATCATCATTCTTGGCCATCGTGCAACACCTGGATTCTGGGCAATAGGTATAGAGCAATAAACCTTTTGTGAGCCTTCTTTCTCCCAATGTTTTCATTCTGCTGTCTCTCTATCTCTATTTCTATCTCTATTTCCATCTCTATCTCTATATCTATCTCTCTCTCTCTCTCTGTCTCACGCGTGCACCTGTGATTTCTTGCACACTTCTCTCACGTCTCAAAACTTGTTGTGCACGCTTGCGGATTGCCAATGCCGCGAGCACCCACTTAGTGGTGCCTGGACCAACATGCTGCGAGCTTTTGACTCTTACAGAAGACTGGAGGCTTTGATTTTCACAGTTCTCTTTCCTGCAAGCAGGTAGTGTGAACTTGATGATGGGTTCTCGTCACATCATGTGCCTTGGTTGAGCCGAAAGTGTTGTGCCTTGTAGCCGGGCGTATCATGATTCACAGAGATGATGTGCTCAGCCATGATGATCCTCACAGTTCCAAAATCAGAATTGAGATTCAGCCTCTTGTGACAACAGTCTTTGGCCTTCGAATCCTGGCGCCACTGAAAGTGTTTAGAAGAAGCTATGTGGGCCTTGGAGATTTGGGTCCAAGTGAAGTTGCGCCGATTTTTCACATTTTTTTCGGCCCTGAAAGTACATCAATGGGATGGGACTGCCGTAGTACCTACAGTAGTGCCACCATGTGGCCCCATGCCATGACATCCCCAAGGCTTTTCAGCTCCGGATCTGTTCTCCCGGAGCACATCGCCTTTGAGTACGGCGCATCCATCCATGCAGCCACGGTGTGCGAGGTACCTCCCCGGCGGGATGTCCAGTGGTACCCATCATCAGCACATGGCCGGAGGGATGTCCCTTGGGACCTGTGGTGATCTGCAGCTTTGGCACCTTTCGAAACGTTGAAAGCTGACAGCTATGCTGAGAGTAGCTCAGTAGCGAGGCCAAGTTTGATTCACATTGAGGTCATGTATTTGGGCCAGACTTGAAATGTCACTCTCCCTGTGTGGTTAAAACTTCAACCTGGTGACCCGGCGAAGGCCTATCGGGTGAGTTTCTATGACCTCTTGCTGGCCACATCCGTGGTGCGAGCGCTGCTTGGACAGAAGAAGTTGCTGGAAAGTAGGAACAAGTCAGCCACGAACATAAACTGCTGACTTGATTCTTAACAATTACTTGGTTGGTTGATTATGCAGTGCTTATCATTACCAACCATTGTGGCGATCCTTCGGAAACCCTAACACCCAACTATCTTCGATTGAAATAGACACATGTGCTTGAAGTCATTTGCGTGAGGCTCCAGGCTTTCGATGCAGTCACGAACCCTTTTGAGCAATAAATGGGGTACAGACGAATACCGGGCTGGAAATTCTAAAGCCTTGCTGAATGTTTTGTTTAGTGTCCGTGACGCTCGGCTTTGCTATGGACGTGCTTCATGCATCTTCAAGCAACCTTATATAGCGCAACCTTATGTAAATTTCTGAACTTTTTAAAGGGTAGCTTCATGTAGCTTCTAAGGTGGATGCGCCATGAGGCTGCGTCTATCCACAACGCATCGGACATGTTCTCGCGAGCAATGCTCGAAGTTTTGGCTGGGCTTTCATAAGATTATGTAAGCAGTGAAGCATCACAAATATGTGATGCTTGCCATCTATTACTGTGTGGTTGTTTTGACATCGCTGCATGACACCTTCCACGATAAGCTCATTCCCCAGCTGATAGCAATGCCAAAGGAAGTGGTACAAACACTTCGAGAAGCTCATAGAAGAGGTGGAGGCGGAGAACGAGCAGAGGAGCGTCAAATTTGAAATAACAACGATACATGACAAACACCAGGTGAGACCCTTTAGGCAAATCGTTCATAAAGCTAGTGAATCTCGATGGTTGCACACGACTTGGTTTGAGTCTCACTGGGTGCCAGCCTCGTGCAGATTTTGGGCCTTGATGTCAGACTGGATCACCCAGCCCATCTGCTGGGGACTCGAACCCGTGCTAGGCAAAGGTTCGATTGAAACTGTCGGGCGCGCGGTCCATCAGCATGATGAAGATGAGACGCTCCAGTCCCTTAGCGCAGCAATGAACCACCTCTAGGGTTGCTTGTTCGATAGCCAAGCCGTCAACCATGCCCATGAAATCTCCAAGTTGCCTTGGATTGTATCCCATTGGATAGCACCACTTACCATATGGGGCTTGCAGATTGTAAGCCTGGTGAAAGATAGCTTGCATATGTTAGGGCCTGTCAGACTGAAGGATGTTAGTTTCCATTGGATACATGAGATTTTCATGGATCCAGAGGGTTGGTCGGCTGGGTCACCTGCGCTACCCCAAGTTGCTACCTGTGTCAACTGACCCTACCTGGTTGATTGCGGCACATGGGCATTTTGAGGGAGTACCTAGGAAGCAACCAGGCACTGTTGCTACAGCCCCAGTTATTCTCGTTTATATTCCGACGATATGGCCAATGTTCTTCAGATTATCATAGTAACACTTGAGATGTTTGACCAACCAGCTACTATGTTTGTTTATTTGTAATCCTTTTTTGACTATCATAGTAATGAACTTTCTTTGTTTCTTCCACATTTGATGTTAGCCAGCAGCAGCAGCCCCAAGAGCCCAAATCACAGCTGTCCTTCGCTCAGAAACGGAGACCAGCTTTGGCTACCGAGCGGATGAAGGTGGATGGGGACCAGCAGCTGACACGAGTGAAGCCTGTGATGCTAGCAGTTGGACATGGAGATAGCTCGATTTGATCAGCAAAAGTTACCCAAACAGATTGCTTAGCACCCTCCCTCCACCATCCTCCACCATCCTCCACCATCCTCCACCATCCTCCACCATCCTCCACCCACTAAGCAACTCATTTGCGTGCTCAACTGAACACACAAAATGGCTCTGCAATCTGTTGGTTCCCCGGCCCAGAACATACATCTGGGCTGAGACCGAAGTGATTTTGCATATCCAGCGGTTTGGTACCGTTTACCATCCAGGTCACTGTGGTGCCATGTTCTCCGTGCGGCCAGGCCTTCAGAAGGGAGGTCTTTTGCCAGCAGCTCGTCCTGAATTCAAGGCCTCATGGTGTGACCCAAGGCCACCCAAGCGAAGATGATCCCAAGATGCTTCCACTACAGATCCTTGGGTTGGTCTCCATCTACAGCCCATCTTATACAGAACATTCTCATGCAGTACGTGCGCTGTACTTGCGACTTTTTGCATCAAGTGGTAACCATAGCTGTTTGACTACTGACTACATGATATGGTGCAGTCTACATGGGCACACGCAGTCTATATGTACATGTCTTATGCCTCTTTTTTTTTTCTCTCTCTCTCTCTCTCTTTCTCTCTTTTTCTATCTATCTATCTATCTATCTATCTATCTATCTATCCATCTATCCATCCATCCATCCATCCATCTATCCATCTATCCATCTATCCATCTATCCATCTATCCATCTATCCATCTATCCATCTATCCATCTATCCATCTATCCATCTATCCATCTATCCATCTATCTATCCATCTATCTATCTATCTATCTATCTATCTATCTATCTATCTATCTATCTACCTATCTATCTATCTATCTATCTATCTATCTATATATTACACAGGCATGTACGTATATGCATGAGGCATGTGTATGTGTATTTGGGTGTCGATTAATGGGGTTACCCAAAAATTCCCAAAGTGAGAGCTATTCTGAAGACATACATGCATCCAAAGCATTAACCACTGTACAAGGATGCGCATATGCAGGCACACGTATGACAGTGTTCAGTAGAATGGTGACGACAACCACAACAAGAAGCATTAATACAAAACATCATATCATCACAGCACAAACACAACATACAATTCAAAACTCCCACACACACACACACGTCCTTACAATGAATCATGATTATATACATTGTACATATTAAAGCTATATATATATATATATGTATATACATCTCATATCATACCTAGGTATATTGCCGGTTATCATCCACTACAACCATTAACCACCATGAATCCGCATTCAAAGCATCTTCAACCATCAACACTATATATGATTATACCCTATTGTCATCCTCATATTACCCTAATATTGTCCTAATATTACGCTATCGTCAACCGCTAGTTGACCACCAGTTACCGATTAATTCATTGACCATAACTTAATAACCGTTGCTTCGTCAGTCACTGAACATCATTCACCGCTCGTTACCAACCATCCTTAACACCATTGAACAGTTCATCATTAAACCATTAATCCGTACATTCGGAAAAACAATTGATGAAACATTAATCCATAGATCCTTCGGAAAAGGGAAATGACGGACCATTCATCCACAGATTCGGATCTCATGGATGAACCGTTAGTTCATCATTGATGAACCATTAATCTGTACATAATCCATAGATTTGGTGGATCCAATTCTCATTAGTTAACCATTAGTTAATCAACCAACTACTGACCATCATTATCAACCATTTTTATCAACCATCATTATTAACCATCATTATTAACCATTGTTATCAACCATTATCATTGACCATTAGTTCATTAACCAACTAATTAGCCATCATTATTATTGACCATTATTGTTAACATTTATCAACCATCATTGATTAGTAGTTAACCAGTAGTTCATTAATCTGCTATTATTTAACCATTACTGGTGGATATTCTCAACCGTGGATCCGGGCCCAGGCGATGCTTCCCAAGCAGGTGTCGCAGCCGCGCCTGGTGGGCGACAAACTGCTGAAGCTGCGGGAGGCCAGATTTGTCGCCGGTTTTTTGGGAGGTGGGAATTGGGGATGATGATTCGATTAAGATGGGGAATGTGGTCAGATTTAGGATGAATCATGGTGAGATTTAGGATGATTTCTGGTGATTGGGGGTTGACACAAGGATTGCACAAAGTTTTCTTTGGTGCATCTCTGGCCGGGTTTCCATCTAGAATAGTGGAAAGAAGTGCAACGGAGCTGACAAATAAGGGTGTAAGGAAAATGACATAGATTTTGGAAGTTCTCAACTTCAAACAGTTCACAAAATGAGTCTCTCTCTCTCTCTAACTCTTTCTTGCTCTTTCTTTGCCTCTCCCATTTTGTTGAGCAGCCCATCATGTTGAATCTATCAAGTGTATCTTGTCGTGTTCGATCTAACGTGAATCATTGAAACTGCAAGCTGTTGGTTTGTTTGCATTGGTCTTGACACCAGATATTTGGCATTGTCTACTTCAGACTCCAAGTTGCAAGCACAACAACTGATCATTCTGGGCTTCCACTCATCCGACTTGGGGAAGTTACTGATTCGATAGGACACCCAACCAAGCTGAGAATTTGATCCCTCACGTTGGTCCCCAGGACTTCAAGGTCTACGGTGATGCCAGAGGCCACCGGATGGCGAGGGGGGTTAAGGATGTGGAGCAAGGGGGGGGGCCAGGCAGCCTCAATTAAAGAGTTCGGGCACCAGTGAAGCTGTTGGACCCCATTTTTACTGTGGTTGATAATTATTGTAGAAAACCATCCTTGTGATATTTGTCAAGTTCTGGATCCCTTCTGTGATTGGAAACTCTTTGAATGTCTCAACTCGCACACATTTCTGTGCTGTCGCCCCCACCATTCAGGGTACCGGGACGGCCCAGCTTAAGCTCAAGGGCTTGGCTGCTTAGCCAGTGATCAAGAGTTGTTTTCATTGGGCATATCACGACATAGCTGGTGGCCTACGTGGGTCACCAACGCAGATCCAGAGCTAGGTGCCTGTACATCTTGGCAGTGTTGATTGGCAGCAACCAGGATGGTCATATATGGGTACCGCTGGGTACCTGTATGCCACCTGACCTTCCGTTGCATGCTTATCTTGATTGGTTTTGACGGTTGTGATATGTTATGATTCCGATTCGGACCACAGCATAATCAGAAACAGAAAATAAATGATACTAAATCTATAAACCCATGTACCCACATGTTTTCCCTATCTTTCCATTATAGGCTATGGGAATTCCGTACCAATTCCTGATAGGCTACCGGAAGACCTGTTCAGCTGGGTTTGGAGCTGAGGCAAAGGACAGCTGCCACCGATCAAGCAGTGCCCTGGCATTGTGGGAGGGCTTGGGTGATGCACACAGAACCAGCCACAGGAGTTTGGAAGAGGGTGAGCCATCATGTATATCTATAAATGTCAATCTAAAGAATTAGATAATGTATATATATATATACATATTTAAATGTCATATATATTTATAGAGAGAGTTAGATAAAGGTACATGTGTGTGATCATGCTCATTTGCCACAGTTTGATTTCTGGTTCTTGGCTTTGGGGCAGTCCAATGTCTGAAGATTCCAGGAAAACCGTAGCTGCAGAGGGTATAGGGGTGGGCATTCTGAGTTTGCATCTTGAGGCGGCGAATTTCCACCCTGGGTATCTTTGGGTTTGGTGATTCTAGTTATTCGATGTGCCCCGTTGGGGCGTTCGGGTGTCCTTATCTGTCAAAGAAGAGACCAAAGCACACACGTCGACGAATCTCTCTCTCTCTCTCTCTACATGTTTATGATTAAACATTTCTATTTCCAGCTGACAGATATTACTCAATAACCATATCTATTTCCGTGCTTCCCCGTGATTGTCGATTATGCATAGCCAAGGGACCAACCCAGCACCGTTGACTCTCAACCAACATCTTTTCCCCAGGATCTTAGCCCCACCAGCTGCCAGGGATGTGCCGTTTCGGCGGTAGCACAGTGTGCCCTCGGAATGTTGGAGTGCCTGAGATCCTCTGATTTGGAGGTGTGGGTTGAGGATGATTTCTTGGAAAAGCAGATCATGTCTAAGACTGGCCTATAAGCAATTTCTAGAATTATTAGTTGATCATCGTTGATAAGCATGTTGATAATCTTTACAATTATACCGATGATGATAATCAACCGGTGCACAATCATGGGCTATGGGAAACTTCAATCCATTTTGAAGCTTTGGCAGTCATCATAAGCCATGATTTACACAATTATTAAGTGTAAAGACATGGAATTGTCTTGGTGTATTTGGTTCAAAGTAGACCTATTCGTGCACACAAAACTGTTGTTCTATGAAGGAAGACGTATTGACAATGGCTATCTGTGGAAAGCCAACATGGTCCCCCAAGATCAGAGACAAGTCGTGTTGCAGGTGGCAATTTCCAGGTTCTACCTGGGTTGTTTTATGTGGTTTTCTTGGTGCAATCCTGCAGGCCACTACACACACACATCCTATGCTATTTACATACATAGATGCACATATGTGTATTGTGCATATACACGTGCTGCATCTACTAGTATCAGCAAGAATGGCGTTGGTTTTGCCGACCCTTTAACATATTCTTAGCGGTTTGGCAATGTGGATGTTTCTCTACGGGACACCCCAAATCATCCAGTTTATTACGCGTTTACACTAATCAAACGACCATTTTGGGGGTCCCCTATGGCTCGAGAACCCCCCAAATGTTGTTCCACCAACGGAATGTTTCCTCACCATTCCTCAACCAGGACCTTCACTTGCCAAGAGCTTGCAAGGCTTTCAAGTTACACGAAGACTCTGCAACAAGGCTTTGGTGTCCAGCAACCTCAGTACGACGTAGTCTACGCAGTCAATACACACACATATACATTGTATGTATATATATATATACATATATATGAGTGATAAAAAACAACAATCAATCAATAATTGTACTATGCATACATGGATATATATATATATAAATGTATATACATATTGACTTTGTATGTAAGAGGAGGCATTTCTTCGATTCAAATCTCTTAGGGACTCCAGGAAGGATCCGTGCCACTTCCCTCAGAGGATTCACAGGATTCCAACCATCGCAGCCTGGCCGAATTCGTTGGAAGGCAGGATCGCACAGCAACTTTCGGCAGCAGCTACCACTGGTTATTGGTTGGTTCCTGTAATGTATCCGCTACCAGTGGTCAATCAGTTGTGTGCATTGGTTGGTTGTTGGATCTTTGATATGAGATGAGATCTTCTGAGATCGATTTCTGCTGATGGGGAGCACAGAATCAGTTGTTCATTGGGTCCATGGAAGCCGTATGAGTCAGTGAATCACAGAGAGCATTTACAAGGGATCCTGCCATCCTTGATGTTTTGAGTCTGCATGCTGACAATTCGATTTTAGGCAATCCGTTGAATGATGCACTGGTACCGATGAAAAGCTGGCACCACCTTTTATAAATGCCAATGACTCTCAAAACAGAAAGGGACTGCCCTTTCAACAGATGGGATCAGGATTACGTGTAAATGCGAAGATATGGAACTTTTAGTCAAACGTGTTGGCATTCTTGTGCCTGACACTGACATTTTTAACACCATTTAGTTATTTTCATCATCCACGATCTGTGGGCATCTCATCTTTGCTGGCAATCAACGCACCAGGTCAGGTTCGTGGAGGTCACACCTGTGCATCAGGATACCTTTCTTTAGTTCAGAAGCAGTAAACCATTGGATTTCGCATTGGCCACTGGACCTCGATCACCGCGAGGAACCATGTGGCGGTGTGCAGCGCTCTCTTGGTAGATTGGCAACTGTCCTCTTTCCATTTGGCAAATTGGAAAGGAACTGATTCAAAAAGCAAACTTTGTCAGCCCAAGACACCGGCTGTACGTCAAAACCCTGTACTCCTTCTACACATCTCCGAAATTGGACAAATAACTCTGTCAAGAATTTCACCTATTCATTTTGTGCGATATAGGGTATGGACCCGTACCACAGATCTATTGGGGTGTCCAGCATACATTCTCCTGGTGTACCCACAATTGTTTTTTTTGCAGGTAAAGCATGGTTTTTCTCCATCAGTTTCTGGGGTACAGCATTTCTGGATCATTCTACGTCGCCTTCTGCGCTATCCAGTCCCAGCTTTGGCACTGCAAAGGCCTCAGAAGCAAACGGGATAAGAAACGAATCGATAAGCAAAGGACTTCAAACACCAAAATGCAGACGCACACCCGAAAGTGGATATAAATCTCTGAGTAGCACCAATTTGCGATATTGTTTGGGGTAGTTCTCCCTTCACTGTTTCATTATTTTTTCCTCGTGTGAGAACTTTACCTACCATTTTGAGCCACCAGTTGGCATGATTGGAGCCAACAAAATCGAAAAACAGATAGCAAACAATGAGCAAACTGGCTGAGCAACACAAATGGAATAGTCCATCCAACCATCCAACCATCCAACCTACGCTACCATCCAACCATCCAACCACCTGTTTGATTGACGTCCACTACCATCCAAGCTACGCTACCCAAGCCATCAGCTGCCATGGAGCGCCGGGAAAGCCATGACCTGAAGGTATGGCCTTCACCTCGTGTAGCGCAGAAGAAAACTCAGGGGAAGGAACGCAACTGGTCACATCTGGTCACATCTGGTCACCTGGAGCTGGACAAAGAATGAGCTCCAGGGCTGGGAGACCCAACATGAGCTCAACGAAGAAATGGTTTGTTGTTGGGATGCATAAAACCACTGGTGCTGACGTTGAGAAGGGGTAGAAGGTGTTGACTCCCATCCCTAATTGTTAAACAAAAGTGTGTTGAGTGATCAGTGCGTCTATCATGTGAACAAACCCGGTAGGCTCTTTACAAGCATCCAATCCATATATTATGTCTTCTGTTCCGTTTTACACAACTTATAATTATCAATGCAAGGTACCCAAAATAGGTGGTGTCCGATTCAGGCGTACCCGCATTCCCGCGGCTAAACCTGGTTCAACTTCTGCAGCTCATTAAAGTAGTCTGGAAATCCCAGGTTTTAAGCTGCTCTTGGTCTCGGCATTTCCAGCTGATGACAATCCTGCTATTCTCCCTCATTAGCTTTCTTCTTTTGACCCCAGCAGCGCAGCTTTTGCCATCAAACCTGAGCCAAGCTTGGAGAGAATCACGACTGCTTCAGAGAACACACATACACACATACCTTTAGCTGCAAGGTTATTCCGTTTCCTGTTCAAAAGTATGCTTGACGAGACAGATGCCTCACACCTAGCTGTGCTATTTGTTCACTCCTATCATGAGTAAACTATTTAGTCAGTTCAACAGTTTCCTCATGCTTTGCATCCGGCCTCGTTACCAGTCACTCAAAGTCCACAGCTCCATTTTTGAGTCGTCCTCGTCCATGCGCTGCAATGATGAGCCATGACCGCGACCACAGTTCCAGGACCTGCACGTTGCTTCGTGGGTTTTGACCCAACTGGTCCTGCTGATCTCAGTGCTGTCTCAACATATCAAGGGATGTACTGTAGGGGGAGGGCGCCCTGGGATCTCAGCAACTGAGAAACTTTAGGCTGTTGCTATCACTTGGGTCCCGCGGGATCGTGTTGTATCTCCCCTCATCACCAAGGTCACCATGAAAGCTATGATCTTTTTTAGCACTTGGAATCCATGCCATTGGGGGTTCTTCTGGGTGCTGACAGTCTCAGTGGTTTCTAAGCCCAAAGCTGTACCCTGCACCTCTGATTTTCTCGGATCTCAACGATGCGTGGGCATAGGCACCAAACATCAACCAGACAGCCACCCAACAAGCCAGCGGACTGGTCATTGCTGCGAGAAAATTGGTCAACGAGTCATGGTATCCTTACTGTTGTTAATCAACTGCCAATGTCAGCTAACAGCTAACCATTCACCAACCACTCACCAACCATCAACCACTCACCAACCATCAACCACTCACCAACCATCAACCACTCACCAACCATCAACCACTCACCAACCATCAACCACTCACCAACCATCAACCACTCACCAACCATCAACCACTCACCAACCATCAACCACTCACCAACCATCAACCACTCACCAACCATCAACCACTCACCAACCATCAACCACTCACCAACCATCAACCACTCACCAACCATCAACCACTCACCAACCATCAACCACTCACCAACCATCAACCACTCACCAACCATCAACCACTCACCAACCATCAACCACTCACCAACCATCAACCACTCACCAACCATCAACCACTCACCAACCATCAACCACTCACCAACCATCAACCACTCACCAACCATCAACCACTCACCAACCATCAACCACTCACCAACCATCAACCACTCACCAACCATCAACCACTCACCAACCATCAACCACCCACCAAGTAACCACCAACCAACTCCATTCACCCACCATTGATCAATCATCCCATGGTGCTCCAGCGGCTCCAGGAGCCGACCTGGGGAGGCACCGCCACCTGAGGTGCCGAATGGTGGGATGCCGTGAGGTGATCGTCAGTGACTGTCATATGTGACATGATCATATGGCCATGGGTCAATAGGGGATATAACAGCTAGATTTGGCTATGGGTCAAGCAGTTAACCAACCAATAATGAGGGATGATAACCAACAATACTAGGGGAAAACAATGGTTAATGATAGGGGAACCAAGGGTACGGAGTTTTGACCCACAGCCATATGGTGGTTTCTCGGAATAGGAGAACCAAAAAGATGGTTGGTTTGTTACTAGAAATATCTAGAAATGGTTTATATAAGGGGGGTTCCCCTATTTTGAGAAACCACCATATATGATTATATCGTTTCAATGTTCATAAGATTTGCATACTCAGTACAACAATGTACAGTTTTGAACTCTTTTTTCTTTGATGTGTATGTGAGTGTAGATAAACGTATGTACAAACGTATTCATATCCATATCTATATCTGTATCTACATCCATATCTAGATCTACATCTATATCTATGTCGATATCCACACCTATATCCATATCTATATCTATGTCTACATCTCTATCTCTATCTCTATCTATATCTACATCTATATCTATCGATCTATCGATTTATCGATCTATCGATTATCTATCGTTCTTTTCATCTTTCCATCTTTCCATCTATCCATCTAGCCATCTTTACATCTAGCCATCTTTACATCTATCCATCTATCCATCTATCCATCCGTCTATCTAGCTATCTAGCTGCCTATCTATCCATCTATCCATCCATCTATCTATCCATCTATCCATCTATCCATCCATCTATCTATCCATCTATCCATCTATCCATCTATCCATCTATCCATCTATCCATCTATCCATCTATCCATCTATCCATCTATCCATCTATCTAGTTATCTATGTATCTATGTATCTATCTATCTATCTATCTATCCATCTATCTATCTATCTATCTATCTATCTATCTATCTATCTATCTTGTGGCCCAAGACACCACCGAATCGCGGCCATGTTTTGCAATGCTCGCGGCGTAGGCTCAGCCTGATGTGTACCGGAGGCTGTGGGGGGAGAGGATCCAGTGAACCCAACAGCTGAAATGGCATCATGTATGGATGACTGCTGTTCAGATGCCGTTGCTCAACAGAGAGGACCTCGGGGTGAATCATTTTTTTCACACGACCTTAGCAGCCTTGCAATTTTCAGAATCTGTGCAATGTCTGAAGACTGAGAGGTTCACTTCATCAGCATATTGATATCGTTCCCACCACGGCTCGAAGACATCACTTAAACATACTTGAACACTTTTAGCCCACCAAGTCTCGCTAGCACATCATGGCAATTCCCAACAAATGGGGTACCGCAAAAAAGTCCTTGTCCCCTAGCCATGACGAAGATCAGAAGTGAAGATGCTGACTGTGGGTAGCACCCTAAAGGTTGGTATCCCCTCTAATCAACCAGCTTATTGACCAGTATTGGTTGATAGTTTATCCAATAGTATGATCTAACTGGTCAACCCCTTATTTTTTAAATGATACCAATAAGATGATCACATGAAGCAGTTGTTTACTTGTTTACAATTTTTAATGATGCTTAATCCTAAGCCCATGATTTTCCTGTTTGTCGTTAGTTGATGGTTTGCTGGACGGCTTTTTTTTGATGCTGCACAGCCTCAGATTGGAAGAAGCTTACGACTGGGTCAGCGGCAGATTGGGTTCTCAGACCGGAAATTCTGCCACACTTGGGTGTGGTGAACCACTATTGACCACCAACCAACTTACCATGAACCATGGTTGGTTGTTTGGTTATTTGTTTGTTTGGTTGTTTGGTTATTTGTTTGTTTGTTTGGTTGGTTGGTTGGTCGGTTGGTTGGTTGATTGGTGTTGCAATTGGTTGATTTGTCGTCGCTGTTTGGACTGTTGTGTTTGTTGGTGCTGCCTTGTCGAGTCGCTGAGGCCTGAGTGATCTCTACATCTCGGCGGTCAATGCAGCGGGATCCACTGGATCCAGGGCAACCGCGGCGACTGGTGGTCCACCACCAAGGACACGCTGGGGATCTGTCGTGGGTGGTGGTGGTTTTTGTAATGGTTCGATACTTTGCTGATACATGGCTCATACATGGTTGATACATGGCTGATACCTCAGCAATTTCATTTCCACTATAATCAGTTGGTTGTAATGGATACACTATACAAAGTGCATATAACTGACAATAGTCGGATATGATATTTCTATGAGTCGTAATGCTGTATCGAAAGAACATAGTCACTTTAATTGGGTGATAATGATCAACCCGATGGCAATCGCCCATAGCCATGCAGTGCACTTTCAAGATCTTGGTACAGTACTCTTCGCTACTTTTCGTACCTATGGTCGGTGCATTTCTTGTATGACACAGTGTACCAATAGAAGGAACTCACCATGTTGCAAACCAACCAAGAAGCCAATCAAATGTACATATATTCTTGGAATCATTGTATGGGCAAAATACAAAGCAGCATAGCTTTTCGGAAACTGGACCTGCACCATCAGGTGATGTGAGTAATTGAGGACTCCCTTTTCCTTAGTCTCGTCGTCTTCTTTTTTTTTCATTTCGTCATTTTGTTTGTTTATTTGTTCATCTTAGTATCTATGTATCTATCTATCTATCTTTCTTTTTCTTTCTTTCTTTTTCTTTCTTTCTTTCTTTCTTTTTCTTTCTTTCTTTTTCTTTCTTTCTTTTTCTTTCTTTCTTTTTCTTTCTTTCTTTTTCTTTCTTTCTTTTTCTTTCTTTTTCTTTCTTTTTCTTTCTTTTTCTTTCTTTTTCTTTCTTTCTTTCTTTCTTTCTTTCTTTCTCTTTCTTTCTCTTTCTTTCTTTCTTTCTTTCTTTCTTTCTTTCTTTCTTTCTTTCTTTCTTTCTTTCTTTCTTTTTCTCTGTCTCTCTCTCTCTCTCTTGAGTATGTCATCAAATTCTATGCGCGCAGGTACTAGACTTTTTGGAGGTCATTGCCAGGTCAGAAAAAGTGGTTCAGTGAACCGTGCAGAACGTGTAAGACAAACAATTCACACCCCCACAAGAATCCACATTGTTTCGAAACAAAACCAAGCCCTGCGCAATGTAAACCAAGACTTTGGAATTGAGGCGAGCAGCCCTGCTTGATTATACCTGCATGAAGCGCACGGTTTTGGTATTGAGCGCTGGTATTTTTTTATTAGCGCACGGTTTTGGTATTGAGCGCTGGTATTTTTTATTCTTTGAAAGCATGAAACCTTTCGCAGGAACTATCGCTGTGACATTCCACTAAAATGAACTACTCATCCCACAGGGAGATTGTCACAGGGCTTGCCCGAATTGCAGGAATCCCATGTCCGTTGATCACCACACACCTATAATTCGACACGTACATGTATCATTCATGCATGTCCGATGTATTTAGTCGAAGATATTTTAGTTAGATGGATTTTGAAGATATTCTACTGTACTTAGATAGATATCTGTTTAATTCTGATTATATTTGATCTCTGTTGAATTATTCTCATTAACATCTGTTTAATTAGAGAATGCTAAACCAGATATCTAACTTGAATATGTTAAGCCAGATATCTAATTTAGTTATGTGTGCCAAAGGGCAACGCAGATGTTTTCCAGGTGGTTGAGGGCTTGGACCTCGGCACCTCCCAAGGAGCCGGCGCCCGCCCGGTGACCGCTCCAGCAGGGCGAGCCCGGGCCCTTCGCCCGGCACCGCGCGGAGTGGCGAGACGGGAGAGCAGCGCACCGCTGCACCGTCCGAAGGCCAAGCATCGCAGGGAACTTTTTCGGGTTTTTTTCTGGAAGATTTCGGGAGTTTTCTGAGATTTTTTTTCAAGAAAACTGGGGTTCTCCTATTTTTGTTCAGATTTTGTCGAGGAAACCCGGGGTTTTCCACGATGTTTCCGTGGATCCTTCGGAGAGGTCTAATTTATGAAGGAAATTGGTGGAGAATGACAACCAATAATGGTTGATGATGGGCGATAATGGTTACTAGCAACAAATAGGTGGTGGTGCACAATGAAATCTGGGCACCGTTTGCAGGATAGCTCCGTCTACTGGTTCATGTATTCATAGACGCATATATATATATATGTATATATATTTACTCATGTATTCATCTATATCTATATCTAAATATATATATATATATATATATGAACAAATGTGTACAGACAAAATACATGCACCTTTACGTATAGTCTTATGCGCGTGATTTTTCGATCGATGTATGTTTCCATGCCATGAGCTCAGATTGCAGCTCTTGAGCTGCTGCTTTTGATCGTGGAGGGTTTGATTGGGGGTCAAAATCCAACGGCCAAAACTTGCGAATGACAAGCCCAACAAGCATGATGCTGAGCAGATTTTCCGGATTAACAGGGTAAAGGGATTGGCTTTGACCTTTTGCGTTCCGGTGATGTCCGATGGTTTGGACGAGGCGATAGGTCAAAGATCCCTGCAATCAATGGCAGAGGGATGCTTGGCATTCTGCCGAAGAAGCTCTCCAGATATTGGTGGTTGGTATATCAGAGAATAAACACGAGTTGGAAAGTCGGTTTCAGGTAAATGGTCTCCCGAACCACTGTGGAAACAGCCTCAAGACTCAGAAATCGCTTCAGCGCTTGCGCAGAGATTGGCTCAATCACATCCCCCTGCGCCTCCAGTGGCTCTTGCCTTGTGCTTTTACCCTGCACAGAGCCTGGGCGGCAGAGGGAACCAGGCGGTTGATGACTGTTGAATGGGCTATCAGCTACATTACACTGTTTTCAATAGCCTGTCAAAGCTAACTAACGGATAACGACCAGCTAGTGCTTAAGGGTCTTAATCAACCAATTGTTGGTTCTTTGGCTGATAAACCAACCATTGAGAACCATCGACAGAGCACGCAGGATTGCAAAACTATTCGTTTTCAAAAGGTAAACGCCCTCATTGGCTCCCATCTCCATTTGAGGATGGGTAAAGGGTAAAAAAAACCAGGGTAGCAAACCGCAAGATTTGGTTGGTACCAACAAACCACTAAGATGGTTTCCATTTTTCGATGCCAAGCAATTGCTACGTTGATGCTGTTTCACCGCCGTTTCAATGGCAACCTTGGCTCCGACACCGAGGATTCGGCTAGGCAACCAACATGTCGCTGAAGGCCAGGGGCAGTTGCGGATGGCAATCCCCCATGGGGAGCTGGGTCAAAGCTATGAGCATCCAACTGCGGTGAACATCCCAACAATTAGACTGGTTATGACGGTTATGTGACGGTTATGACTAGTTACGAGTTGGATCTAGTTGGTCATTTGGGCTGCATGGTTGGGAGTTGGGACCCACAGCCATTTTGGACCTGGCTATGCCTGACTTTGGCCCACTGGTTTTGATGGAACAGGGTCGGATCTGGTGCCTGGGTAGCAGGTGTCCAACTGCTTGCAATCACAAGCGGTCACGAATGACCCTGAACCTATGGTCTATGCGCAAAATGATGCAAACGGTTTCATCATTTGGATGGTAATCGCATTGGATCTTTCTACTTTACCTCCTATCAATATACACACTGCGTATATCCCTTGTCCATGGTGGGTGAATATCCCCCAGTATT
>VSDK01023723.1:86945-99129 GCA_009767595.1 Symbiodinium kawagutii
AAGGACAGATGAAGGGGCAGCCATGCCACAATCCCTGCCACCCACTTGATTGCGCAATGGAGCGCGCAACATGCCAGTTGAACAATCCTGGCAATGAGGCGCAATGCTCAGGGACGGCTTACAACAATGAAGCAAGAGCTCGTGAGTGCACAATGTGCAGGACTGCGCCACGAGTCGACAACAAGAAGCCGAGCCAAGGATGAGATGACAATTAGATGCAACAATACAATTTCAATGTACAGATTATCATCAAAGATGAGACAATTCCAGTGAACAAAACAATGCTGATGACAAGTTTTCCGGTTTTGATCTGTCTATCTGTCTATCTATCTATCTATCTACCTATCTAAACCTGTATCTATCTCTGTCTCCATCTCTATCTCTATCCTTACCTTGTTAGTTTGTGTGTTTCCCTATCCTTATCTCTATCCCTATCTTTATCTCTAAATCTATATCTAGATATCTACCTATCTTTCTTTCTATCTATCTGTCTGTCTATCTATCTATATACCTATCTATCTACCTGCTTGCCTACCTACCTAGCTAGCTATCCATCCATCCATCCATCCATCCATCCTGTTAATGTACAAGTATCTACAATAATGATGTTCATTATGAAGTTCTACAATATAGATGGCTACGGTTGTACAGACATTGTACAGACACTGCAGAGTCAATGCATACAATGCTTTGGCTCAAGGCCACAAAACAGTCGACAAGTCAAGGAGAGACAAAAAGGACAGAGTACAAGTGCGTGCGGGGACAGCAGGTGGTACAATAAGCAAAGCCACCCAAGTGATACAATCAGAGTGCAAAGAACAGTGAAACTTTACAGGATGGATGGATGGATGGATGGATGGACGGACGGAGGGAGGGATGGATGGATGGATAGATGGATGGATGGATGCATTCGCACGCAAATGATACATGAAGAGGCATACAGGCATACATCCATGGCGTAAATAGAGAAGGAGACATGTCCATGCACGTTGGAAGGTATTGTACACGCAGGGGATATCATGGCCTTACCTGATTTGTGCATCACGCAGATATGTGAGGAAGTGTCGCGTCAATTTGTTCAGAAACAGTACTGTATCTGAAAAAAATCCACCCCCACAACTACTTGGCAGTCCTTCCATGCAGGGTGTTGATGCACCCATGTTTGTGCAGAAGTGTTCAGCACTCGATTTGCTTGTGGAATATGCAAACAAATATATGACCACCCCCGTTTTGCCAAACCTAACTGCCTTATGTTGTACCTTCAATTGTCAGGGCGGTTTCTTTGTAGCTGGATCCACCACAATGCCCCTATCATTGTCGGATATTTTTGGTCATTAACCACTACAGACCACCCATCATGGTTGGTTCATGACCACCAGGTTGGCTTCATATCCTGGTCGTAGCCATTAGCCTAACCCAGCAGTAACATCAATTTACCCTCTAATGCCACTAATGCCAATCCTTTGCATTAATTGCCATCATTAGCATTCATTAGCTTACCCATCATAGACATCAACCACTCATCACTAGCATTAATTCCCCCCATGGTGGTTGACTCCTGGATTTCAAGGATATAACTGATGAAGTGCTTTTTGTATTCAAGGATATAACTGATGATATCAGTTAACCTTGAAGATCAGCCAACTCACGGATGAAGCTGATACAGTTGGTTGATTGGAACCCGTTCATCTTCAGCTGCGTCAGGTTCATCCAACCTTGAAGATCTCCAAGCAGGACGGACCCGCTGGGTTTCATGTGGGCTGCTGGGTACTTCATCAGGATACGCAGGTAGAAGATGCTCGGTGTCTCATCATTTTATATCATTTTCCGTGGCTGAATCATTGATTCATATTGATTCATTAGTTGCCATTTCCGCGGGTTATCATTGGTTCATCATGGTTCAGAACGGTTGATCCCCCAATTCGTGGCTGTTTTTTTCCAACGCTTATTCCAACGGCTGAGTGGTCCGCAGCTGCAATATGCGGAGATCATCTCATGGTGCGCACATCCAGCTTCAGGGAACAGGTTGAGCAGCGGAAAGGTGGAAAGATTTAAGGGGATTAATGGGGGATTGTGGTGATTAATGATGATTAATGGTTCAATGAGGGAATGTGGGTCATTCTGATCGCCCCCGGTTGTTGATTAGAATGGAATAGCATGGAACAGTCTTAAGAAACATGTAGGGGATAGTAAAGAGTTGAGTCCCATTTCCAGAGATAAGTCGATGGACTATGGTGTTTGACAGCCCCCGGTTGTTGATAACCCCAGATGAGATCTTCTGGCCTTCCTGCCTTTTAGTTGAAGGTCAAGCTCAAGCAAAGCCACCCATTTTCAGACTTCTAATCATTTGATTTACATCCATTGGTGGACCCATGCAAGGCACCTCATCTCCATGATACGAGCGTTTCTCAAACTTTGACAGATGTGAAACCTTCACCTGGACCCTAAATCCACCCTCGGTGCGTATCCCCAACCATACATGATTTGAAAGCAAACTAATCTGGATCCAACCTGGCAACTTTAGGGCACCAGGTGCACGTGGGTACGGATAGGTACCGCTTTGATGAGCCCAGTTCTACTGCTTCCAGGCGATGGCAGTCATGGTCTCGTGTGTGGAAGATACTTTCGAACGGATCTCTGCTGAGGCGCCAGTGGCACGTGGGCGGGCGAGCACGTTGCGAGAAGTCTGGGAACTTTATATTTCATTACAACTTGGATGCTTATATACAACGTTGATAATATACAGGATCCAATTACAGCGTGAAAATGTTTGGAAGAGCACTTCAGTGCACAATTGCATAATGATAAATCCATCGAATGTATCGAGAGATGAAGGCCTTAAGAAGACAGTAGTGCCAACCAAAATTTTCCCGACATCGCCTTCCACCAGTTCAAAGCTTGCGGGATCACCCACCTCAAGGGTACCCCACCAAGGACAAGCATGAGCATACGGGGGGGCAATCTTGAAGAACCCCCAAAATTTCTATGGCGGCATCAAGGGCAGTAGCACTAGCAGCTCCAGTTGCAGTAATATCGCAGGTATAAAATCAATCCTTGACCAGCGATCTCCCCATGCCCTCCAGTTTCAATGTTGAAGTGCTTGAAGAGGGCTGGCGCAAGTGGCAATCGTCGTCGTTGTCGTCGGTCCTCTTCTGTGTAGCAAAGGTAATGTGCAAATAGGACGTCCACACCCTGGGGTTTGCTTCACTTTTCAAGAAACACGGGTTTTGACATGATATCTCGATGTAACGTCTTATGACATAAGATAGTAACCTATCTTGCGACATGTATCCCAATTATTTCTTAATATGACCATTTTACACCATTTCAAGATATTTCAAGTCTATGAGTCTATGAGAAAGTAACGATAGGGCCTTAAGAAGGTCAGGGCAGGGTCTTGGGGACATGACACCAGGCCCTATAGGCCACCCCAAAAAAAGCTACGCCATCCGCTAGGCTGGCAATCTCCATCGCCGCGGTGACTCCAAGACCCTCACGACTCGTCACTCGGCCGTGGGCCAATGGATGTTCAACCAGCGCCATCCATCGCCATTATGCCATCATAGCCATAGCCATGACAAAATGCTGCATCTAATCTATAGCCATTCTGCTAAGATGATTGTACAGGATTTACTGTGGATATTCTTGCTTGTACTTCTCTTATCATGAGTCAAATATAGAAGTTCTGATGATCTTAATAGTCTTGATAGGAAACTGAGAGAACGCGCAACAGAACTGTACAGGTGCGGCTACAAATGTTGTGCCCAGAATCATTACAGGGATCTGATGACCCAGCAGTTTCATATCGAAGGGTTTGGGTAGGCCTAACTATGTGAAGATGCATAGAAATGAGCCCAAACCAGCTTCTTTTGGTTCAGGATTTTGAGGCTTGTAACGGGTTGTAGTTCACGGGACAAAGATGTGTAAAGGCTGAGATCTCAAGCACCCATGGTGTCTCATGGGCACCTATCTCATGATGGGGCAATGAATGTGAGCCAACCAGTACTTAGCACAAAAGATGAGATGCGGAAAGGGTTTTGTACGTCCTTCTGCTGCCTCACTAGATCTGGAAGTCGATTCCGGTGTCCCCCACCACTCCTGACTATGATTTGCCAACCCTTACAGTAGCGTTTATCCATATATGGTCCCCACTGACCAACCAACAATAGCCATGATTTATGGGGAAACCACCAGTATTGTCATTTTTGTTTTATGCTTGGCCTGTGTAACTCTGGCCCTTTCTACACACCTTTCGTTGATCTGCAAAGCTGAGACATTGGCTGATTGTTGGCTCCAGCCGCTCGATTGCTCCTTGTTGCTGAAAAGCGATTGCTCATCGATCTTTGCCCAAAACGAGTAGCAAGGAGAAGCCAGTATTGGAATGCCCTGATGATTATAGCTCGATTTATGTCAAGCATCACCAAGCATTCTCAGCCAGCATGAGCCATCATTAACTATCACCAACCACAGTAGTAACCACGCTAGTCCCATGGTGAGTTCAAAGGTTACCATGTGGTTTTGTCCCCAAACTAGGAACGCCTCCAAATATCATGCAACCCGGAAAGCAGAGATTGGACCACCATCATTTGGGAATGGTTGACAATGTAACCGTCAACAACGGCTGATAGTGGCGGATGATGGTGGACAGTAGTGCATCGTTTCTAACAATGCTGTTGATATACAGTACCAACTAGCTATATTTAGCGTTGCTCATGAATATCCATCCGAAGTTCCGGATATGATTCCATACATTTAATGGGTATGTGCCAAAATAGTGGTACCCCAACCAATGGTTTCTGAGTAAAATGAGCTTTTTTGCTGGGGCCCATTGATTACCCTATGGCTTGGCACATACCCGTATCCACTCATATCCCTAGATAACCATTGTGGTTCCCTATAGAAACCATTTTCATCCATTCTCATTCCCTACGTAACTTATAAAGCGATCATTCCCTATCATTCCCTATATAATATAGCCATTAAAACCTATATAACCACTACAACCGATATAGCCATTATGACCTGATCCAACCCCCCTACCCCTGGGGATCTTCCGCCCTTCGCGCCGGTTGCCGTGTCAGGTGACATCCAATCCGCCGTGCGCCTGGTGTTCCCCGGAGAGCTCTCGCGGCATGCGGTGTCCGAAGGCTGCAAGGCGCGCGCGGTGCGCGATGGCAAACGCAAGGGTGGATGTGAAGGATTGGCAGCATGATTTTGTTCAAACCATCTTTGAGATGAGAAATCACCACATTTGAGATGAGAAATCACCAAAACTTACCATGATTTTGTTCGAACCATCTTTGATGGTCTCTCTATAAGTTTTTAGACATCACCATATTTGAGATGAGAAACCATGGTGGATTATCCATATTCATATATGATAAATGGACACTATAGGCTGCCAATCCTGCATCCACCATGGTAAAATGGATGAATACGGTGATTATGACAATTGATTTCCAATAGATTTTTCCATAATTGGAAACGTGGGAAATTATCCATTTTCCATTGCCATGTTAAATTTCCAGAGAGTAGCCAATTTATAGCAATGGTGGTTGAGTTGCTTGGGCACGACAGCTACTCTGGTTGGTTTGATTCACATTTTTATTTTCCCTTGCAAATGTTAACAAATCGTTGGTCGACAAGCATATTTTTCATTGGGATTGAAACCACCGACCAGTAATTGATAGCAATGGTGGTGGAGTTGCTATGGTTTCTAATTAGCATTTTCCAACAAATTGAAAACAAATGTATAGCAACTACTGGATTTGGCCATAACTCAACTGAATGATTGATATTGATATATGCCTCTGCTATAGATTTGCTATAGCCAGTGATTTTTTTCACAAAAATGCCAGGAACGGTTCACATTGGTCAAGCATTGCTGACAATGAATGGTTATGTGTATTTATAATAATGGCTATTGTCTGGTAAATGGTGGATGATATGGGATTTGTGGGGCTGATGCCCTCTGGTACTGTAAGGAAAAAAAGCAGCTGTCTGGAAAAAAATTAGTTTGGAGACAATCTATCACTGGGAGATGATTTCCCTTGGCTACGATTAATGACGCGCTGGTAAAGTAGAGGGTCAGCCGTTGATGGATCGGACATTCGCAGTGAGGGAAGCATGATCCAACGATCACGGTGATTGCATTGAAAAGTGCTTCAAGCTATCGCAGTGGGAATCCAGCAGGTAAGCTCTTCTTTCATGGAAACACAGCATGTTTTTTCGCAGGCGATGCTGTTAGGCCACCCAAACCCAGCAGTTGAATAGGCAGAAAAGATCTGAATCTGACCAACGCGCAAGCGACCGGAAAGATCTGAGATCTTGTTCTTTGGCAGTTTGGCTATATTATCAGATATTATCAGTGATGAATTTCCTCAAACTGCAGATTTGATGGCGGTCTTAGGTTGCCCAAGCATCCTTGGTCTCCTAGCTGATCGATGTCTTGACACTGTGAACATGGTGGTCTTGAAGCGGTTTCATGTGAAACAAGACACTCTGTTGAAGAATTCCATGTTGGAGAGCTCGTCATCGTGGTTCCCAGAGCTGAATATGGTATGGTGTGATCCATTGATAGGATGGCAAACAAAGTGTAGATAAGCATTCTTTCCTTTTGTCTTCAGTAAGCATCAGGAATCAGTTGGGGCTTCCCCATGATGATGGTTGGGTGGTCGGCCCTATGGCTGTTCACATTCTAGAAATAACTACGTACGTAGTCCAAATGTTGGGATGTGAAGGCCCCATCCTGAAGTCCTGGGGATTGTTGACCCATAGCCTTTTGGGGACTCAGCAGGGGTATCGACAGGCGGTCATTGCCTTCAAGGGCGGCCAAGCGGATGATGACGAAGAGGAGGAGGAAGGAGAAGACGAGGACAGTTGGAGATCGGTGCACGGATAGATCTAAATCGAGTGGGTGTTTTTGATTGTTTTCATTCCTTTTATTGTTGTTATTTCCTTCCATATCGACCCCTGTTGTGTACAATTTTTGTTGACAGCACTTGTTTCCGCCACCCATAGGCATTTGGGCCGAGCTGGTACCCTGGTTTGATCATGGACAACATAGGTTCCAGGTGATGACTGACGGCTGTCCAGAGACGAAATCAGTAGAATCACAAGTAGCAAGCAGGGAACATAAGTCTCTAGTTGCAAAGCAGATGTTGTATGCCTATGTTTCAAAACACTTGGTAAGCACCATGGGTGACCTCCTTGACTAGAAACACTCCTATGGTTTTTCACCTAGGTCTGGTACTCAGGGTAGCCATCCCATGACTTGGATGTCATGATGCGGCGTTGGCGGACCATGTCTCGCTGACGGCCAGTCATCCCATCTTTCACCGGGGATGTCATGCGCCAGTTAGCTCGTTGCGGTGGTGTCATTGTTTTTCAACTGGTCATTGCCGCTGTTGGAATAGTGATTGCTCGTGGTGATCATGATTTACACCTCTGTGACCCTTACATGAACACCAACCGAAAGTGTTGTTCAGCGATTCATCCTAACCGTCAACCATCGCTGAAGGTCTATTTTACCTTCCAATTTTTGGGTTGGTCATGCTTGCAAACAGAGATTTCACGATATATCTACGTACCTCATAGATATAGATCCGGTATGCTCTGACAGGATATGTTTCTGAAATCTATGTTTGTCAAACATGTTAGTTAATCATTAGACAAGTATAATGACCATCGATACACCATGTTAGGTATGTTTTTTGGACGTGTTTCATCCCTCGTGCGTAGCGTAACGCTTGCTGCGCTGCAACGCCGACCTGCCGTCCCCAGCGTCGCGGACACACCAGGACTGAGCGCCCCATGCAGCTGGATGCGGCGGATGAACTTCCGTCAGCTGTGCTTGCACCACCACGGCGAGTTGATGAATGCTTGGAGTCATGTTTTTGTTGCGGAAATTGACTTAATTCAATTCAATTCGCCTTTTTTATATAAAACCATATACATGTGACTCATTACGAATCAAGAATCTTGAAAGTGGTGAAGGATAGTAATGAGATGTAATAAGGGAGAAGAAATATAAACCACAAAAGCAATTGAGTTGATTTCTCTTGATTAGTTTGCAACAGCGAGCTAGAATGTTCCACAGCTTTGTGCAGATTTGTATTGAAGTAGTTCAGTCATCGTTCATTCCATTGGTCTCAAAGAAGTGCTTCATATGAAGCTGAATCGAGGTGTAAGCAGATGGCATCCAGCAGCAACGCCGATGTTTCAGTAGGAGCCCATTCACAGGTTGTCCTGTCGCAACCAAATTATCTGAAAGATTTTCATCAGAGACGTAAGCTGAATCACAGGGAGGTAGTGTCAACCATAGCTTTGAGCTGAAGCCTTAGCCGAATCAATGGTTTTTGCATGAAAAGCCTGCTGCATTGTTTTGATTGGAGGATCTTGCCGCTCTTCTGCCACTTTGCAGGATCCCCCGTTGGGTTGTTGCGCAGACACAACGGACAGCTGTGAACTTTCGGGACGAAAAAAAAAAGGATGGTGGTTGAATGGCCTGTTGCAAGGACACAGGAAGATTGGGGAGAGGCTCGCCTGTGAACTTGTGCCATTGAGCTATCCCAAGACAGACCTGGCACCAAATCGCGTTGCTGGGTGAAAACAGCGCAGCATTGAGGATCAGCTTCGAACGGGTTGGATCTGTGGTTGGTTTGCAGTTGGCTATTTACATCTTAACCTGTGAGAGCACTTTATCTGTAAGTTACAGTGCAAGGGTCTGAAGGCTGATGGTTGCAAGACTTGCTGAGGTGAAAGTGAGGGCATGTCATGTCGTTCCACAATTCTGCCGCCAGAGAATTCAGGGGTCAAGACACCCATCGATTGGGCTACTCTTGGCCACCCCACATTTCCGAGGTCGTCGTGGGTCGTCGTGACCATCACTTCTTAGCTGTTTATCGCCGCCGCGAACATCATTCATGCGGTTGGAACTGTTGGAAATGAAGCACATTAGGGTGCACCTATTTTTGAGAGGGGAATGTTCAACTCGTCCGAGCAATGCACAGAACCATGCGCTCAACATCACCCAACCATGCTCACCATTGACTTGAGAATATGTGCAGGGACCTCCTCTTCTTGAGACCTACTCTCTAGAATCCTACGGACTATATACTAGTTATATACTATACCTAGTAATTACTCAAAGATCCAATGACTAGTACACATTCTTTTGACCATTCATCATTCCATATTGTTACCCATGGTTCCTCAAGTAGTTGGACTGAACTTGCTCGGATTACAGGGTCTTCCACTCCTCGAGCTGTGATTCTACTGTTTTTCGGTACCAGCTGGGTGTGTGTCCACACAGATTCATTGGCACCTTTGAATGGTGTGCTTTCGCACGAAGATCTTCCATCACTTAGGAGGGCTTCTTGATTATTGGCAACGACTACCACTCCCATCCACTACCATCCACTACCACTATCATTCAGAACCAGCTGATCCAACTGGTCAAGAGAAAAACACCTTCAGCTTACAGCTATCACATTCACAACCAGCCGATTCGACCCAGCTTCATCACTCCCAGCTGATTAGATCTACTATCCCTACCATTCACAACCAGCTGATCTCATGGTTGGCCCCACGGTGAGACCCCCCGGTGCGCAGAATGTGGTGGTGATCGCTGCCCAGGTCTGCGTCCCGTGGAGGTCCGCGACGGGAATGGCCGGTGTTGGAATCACCCGCACCGTCGCAGATCGATTTGTTTAGTTTAGTTGGTGAACAAATAGATATGTAGTTTTATAAATATTATCATAGATATGTTGGTGAACAAATATGATAATAATTAGTTGTTTGTTTTATTTAGTTGGTGAAGAGTAGTAGTAATATGATGTAATATGAAATTAGTGACAATACTATTTGTATCTCTTATGGACATAGATACTACAACAACAATAGGAATGATACTAAATCATATACTATTTTTTATTGCAGATATGTGGAGCTGGCGCTCCTTGGATATGTCCCTACAATGGGGATCCAGTTTCTTCCACTGGCACAGCGTTTCGAAAGTTTGACCACGAAGAGTTTCTGGTGCCCTGAAGGCCAACGCGATGTCGTCAACAGTCGTGGGTCAAAGATCTGCGAGCTTCGATCTTTGCATCGGTTCACTGTCGCAGCCAGTAGCATGGCCCCTGTGAGGTCAATGGACACAGAACACATGCGAATCACATGCGAATCACATGCGAATCACAGTTCAGATCAGCCTGGGCGAAGTATCTGTAACCAACTCTCTGGTTTCTCTGAGACCAGGTATCCTGGTGCGGAAAAGGACGACGGTTGGGAACCATGGTTGACGTACCTCCAAAATCACTGGAGCTAAAACAACGAACGAATCCAGTGGAATTGGCGGCCGCAACCGTTATGGAAGACTTAACATTATTGAGGTTTCTCTTACGGCCACTGAACATGCTGAAACATTACTGGTAGTTAAACCTTGTTAACCAGAGTCAATATCATTTCACATTTTTCACTACTCATGATTTCCGCTAGTCAGTCTAAAGCCAATCTCAGTCCTGGCGCGTGAAGCATTTGCTCCCCTTGTGAAGCCATGGCGCTCTCTTTCTTGTCGCT
Source organism: Symbiodinium kawagutii (assembly GCA_009767595.1). Lineage (NCBI taxonomy): Eukaryota > Dinophyceae > Suessiales > Symbiodiniaceae > Symbiodinium > Symbiodinium kawagutii. The sequence continues at coordinate 97,524 of VSDK01023723.1, forward strand.
TCTCCTAGCGCATTTAGCGCGGGTTTCGGATGGCAAGTTGATTGGTGCTGCTGTGGTGCCCCATGGAGATTTCGCCTATGATCCAAAGCTGGTCAATGATACAGGCCACGCTGTGGTCGTGTATCCTTTGGGGCAGTGGATCATGGTTTGGCCATGATTCTTCGTGATAGGTACGGCACCCACGCAACATGTGCTATTTGAAAGTGAAATCTGTCCTTCTGACGTGATCGTTGAATTATTGTCAGGTGTTGTATGGAATCTTACACACAAGTGATTGCAGCAGGAACGCAGTTGGCATAGCTTGTGCACGTCATACCTTGGCGAGTCATTCCCTTGAACAAAAACTTGGGATCTCACGGGATCTCAGGGGGATCTCAGGGGGATCTCAGGGGATCTCAGGGGATCTCACTTCATACTTTGCTAAGACTCACAGCTTGTGTTGGTGTCCCCAGCTGATCTTTTCTTGTGATGCCTTAGACTTGGCGATAGCAAGTACTGCAACCCTGTGGCCAACCCCCGCACCTACTTCAACACAGGGCTGGGGTGTGAGGATACATCTTCAGATGATATCTACACCCGGTCATGGGTGGAATCCAACTGGTGCTCTCTGCTTTGCTACGTACAAGTTAAACCATCACGAACCATCATAAACCATAGGTATGAAGTATAGGTGTTAAGCTGATCAACTATTATTGACCATTTTTGACCAGTATGAAGCACTAACAACCATCATTGACCATGTTTTGTCATCATAATTGTCACTCTTATTGATTACGAACCATTGTCAACCACTAGTAACCATCATTAAGCACTAGTAACCATCATAAACCACTAGTAACCTTCATTAACCATCACCAAGCATATCTATGTGTGCTGCAACATACCCCTGCCGCCGGAGGTGGATCCGTGGAGCTTCACAGGGCCTGTGAGCGTGGCGCGGTCGCGAGGCGGTTGAGCTTGGTCAATCAGCTTGATGCTTGTAGTTAATGGATGTCAATGGTTAATAATCAATAATCCATGACATGGTTACTGGTTAATTAGTGGTGAATCAATAATCAATGAGTTAGTCAATAGTTATTGTCACCTGGTTTATGGTTAATTAGTGGTGAATCAATAATCAAAGAGTTCATGGTTACTGGTAATAGTTAATCAGGAGCCAAGGGTCATAGTTAATGCTTGATAATCAATGGTTAATAGTCAATGGTGAATTAATGGTTGAAGAATTGACCGTGAATTAATGGTGAATTAATAATCTATGGTTAATATTCAATGGTTGATGGTTAATCAATGGTGAATTACTGGTTAGTGGTTAGTAGTCAATGGTTAATGGTTGATTAATTAATGGTGAATTCAGAAGTGTTTGGACCTCTGGAACTACGAAAGTACCAGTTTTTCTTTTCTGAAAACCTGAAAACCCTTCAGTTGGGTACCAACTGATCAACGAAATGGTTCCATCGGTATAGTCACTAGCAGTGGCAGTGGCTGTAAGGGGTGCCTGTGAGGCTTGTCCCGTTCCGCAACCAGTTTTGGTCATAGGCAAATGGGTATATCCATAGCTGTCAGAGTACTCCAAGTAATAGCCGTCAGAGTACTCCAAGTAATGACA
>VSDK01023723.1:99139-159600 GCA_009767595.1 Symbiodinium kawagutii
GAAAGAGTGATATGGGGGTTGCCACAATTTCAAAAAACACCCATGTCGCTTTCCGAAAGAAATGGAATTGGTTTTGGACGGCTTTGGGACCTCACAGTTTGGTCGTTGCAACAGCTTCGAACCGCATATTTCTTGTGCCCGGTGGGGCGTGAACAATTGAATACATAAGTCATAACAAAACCTTTGGTGATATGATACTCATGTATACATGCATTCATTACGCATGATTAAAAATGTACCTGCTGTGCAAGTGGCTATTGAAGGATACTTTTCCCCACCTTCCCCAGTCAAATTCACAAGGATCGTCACATTTCTAGGCTGTTGCCATTGCAAGAGCCGTACTCAACCGGTTGTTGACCACTGTGTCGTTTTTTTACCTTCAACCTAGATAGTAGATCTTGATCTATATCATGTCGATAAGTATGCAAGATTCTGCCCAAACTTGTCATGACCACAATATTGACTAATTGAGTATCCCAAGGTTCCTTCTGTTCGTGGTTTCAGCGATGAGGATTTTTTGTGAATGACCTCATACGATGGGCCTGTTTCAAAATGTTCGAATGACAGTACCTCATAGATCTATCCATATTTGCATTGTACTCATCGTTCTGTTCCTGCTGCTGCTGACCCATACCCAGCTTCCTTTTCTTGCTGGCTTAGTGCTATACCTAGCAGTAGGTTAGTATACGCATGTATACGCAACCGACAACCAGTCTCTTGCAATAGCATCAACACATATCAAGACCAAACAGAATGAAGCTTCACGAAGTTTTCTTCAACTTTCCAAGGCACAGTGACCAACCCATAGTGAGCGCCACCTACAGGAGCCACCAGCTGTGGTACATCACAGCTTTTGAAGCAACAGCTGAGGCTTGGGAAGGGACGTGGTTTCGGAGTCTCCAGAGCTGATCTTCCTGACCACGCCGCAACATGGCAGCAGTTTCCAAGGCAATGAGCAGTGGATGGGCATTAGGGGGTAGCTGTCTTGACAAATGATGATGATGAGGATGCTGCTGCTGCTGATGATGATGATGATGATGATGGTGATGATCAGGGATGCTGGATGATGGATGATGATCAGGGATGCTGGATGATGGATGATGAATGATGAATCTCTCTGTCTATGTATATATATATATACATGTATATGTCTATATACATACGCATATGCTATATTCATAGATGTGTGTGCATGTTTTTTTCTACATACGGAGGCAAGCGAGCAACGAGTAAGCCACACATACAGTGCATCCGCTAAAAAGAATCCCAAATTTTCGGCCCAGGGTCCCTCAAATTCTTAATTTAAATCGCGCTGGATTTTCGAGCATCATGTGTTGAGGGTCCCTCAAATGTTTGACAAATTCTTGTTTATGTAAATGGCAAACGGCTGTGACCATCATGAAAATCCATTGGTTTTGGGGCCTGGGACTGACTTTTTGGGCTGCTTCATTTTGAAGGGGGGAAAGTCAAAAACAAGTCGGAGCCTGAAAACTTTTTTTTTGATTTTTTTTGTTTTTCTGCAAGTTGGGGGCTCGACTCCCCCAAGTACTCCACGGTCCGCTCGGTCTGTTTGGGGACCTGTTTGCGTTCAGCTCCAGATTTACTGGTTCTTGGGCCAGCTGCACAGGCAGGACCAGCTGGACTATTGCTTTTAAGAATTGAATGCCCCAAATTGAGGGTCCCTCAAATTCTGAACTGAGCAGGGGGAAGATGCTTACATACCCGTAGGGACGGAAAAATATCGAGCTTCAAATTCTTGTAGAAAAGATTCTTTTACAGTACATGCGCTGTAGTGGAGATATGAGGAAGCAACCATCGCGGACAAACAAACATGATCAAAATACGCAATTGAGGATTCTGAATCGATAGCCTCGGCATCATTCTACTTTTAAGAATCACTATGGCAAGGTCTGTTGACGAGCCCCCAGCCAACAAACTATAGGAAACAAATAATTAAGCAAGCAATACCGTGAGTGTAGCGGGTGAAGAAGAGAAAATGTAATCCAACAATCATAGGGAAAAACAATTTTCCCTTTGATTTTTTTCCCTTTCCCTTTAAAAAATATTTCCCTCTAAAGATGTTTTGCAGTTGTTCAATACGAGTCCTTGATCAATACATGCGGTCGTCCAAGCACGTTGGTGCCATTCGCATGGTGACGTTGGGAGCCATGGCGCATGAGGCACGGCTTGGAGCTCTCGGAGCGCTACTTGTTGTATTTGAATGGACGCTTGGGATGATGCACAGCTTTCTGATGGCTCAAATGTAATGATTGATGCATGGCTAATGATCATTGATGATTGATGGTTAATGATGGTTAATAGAATGATTAATCATTGGTTAATGATTCAGTTAATGATGGTTCAGGATGGTTAATTGAATGGTTGATTCATACGGATGGGTAATAAATAATTGGTTAGTGAATGGATGGTTCATAGATGGATAGCTGATGGCTTAATAACGGACATTTGATGGTGGTGTATAGTGGTTTCTGAGGGTTACAGTAGCTGATAGATATATAACTCATAGATCATTGAAGGATAACGGATGGAGAATTGCTGGATGAGCATCCCCATCACCAGCCATTATTATCACTGTCAGTACCTTGCAGAGTCCGCGAAGTGTTAGCAAGACAAATTATTGGGGGCAGACCATGTGGGGAACTCATTTGTTTCATTTGGCCGTTGCCAAATATAATGTATCTGATGTTTATCTATCAATCCGACGTACTTCATGAGAATACACGTGTGCACAGATTATAAAGATTGCCCCCTAACGTGTGTATACATGCAGTCGTGGTTGTACTTTGCGGCATGCGATACAGCGAAAGACCAACTAAAGACTGGCCAGCGGAAAATAGCAGCCGCCCAATGTTTGGATGCCATCATGCAGTTTCCACGTATTGTTGGTGGTTCAAGGATCTACAATGAATAGAAACTTACATGACGTTTTGCTTGGGAAGGGTCACTGTTCATGGCTCAACTCCCCCAACTATGAACATTACGGGACTCACCTGCCTGCCTGCCTGGGGTCCGCAAATGACAGCAGATGCCCATGGTAAGGTGGTTTCACGTAAATCAGCTGGTTTGGCTTGTACACTACCAGTACTAGGGATGTGCACAAGAACTGGGGCGGTACTCCACTTTGAGGTGTGCCTTCCACTTGGGTTGGCTTGAGGTGTTTGCGAACCACAATTGGGAAATATGGATTATGTAATCCCATGGTAAATGTCCATGACCCATGAGTTTGTACTAAACCCAGGTTGGTTGTACATCCAAAAATGGTGCGCCCCCAAGCCCAACCACGACGAGCTTGACAGACTCCAACAAGAATTTGTTGCTAAGGTGTCTGTTTCCGTTCGTGGTGGGGTGTAGCTTCATCCGCATTTTCTGGTTCAATTTCAGCTGCGTTGCAGCGAAGGGTCGTGGGAACACCACCGTTTTGGATCTATGTGGGTGCTTAGACTTAGCTTCATCCAGAAGTCATGAGCCGTTTGCCGGTGACCGATGAACTAGCATCAAGTTGAATCATTGGAACCATGTTTGTGAACATCCCGAAGAACAAGCAACCCCTTGCCCTTGGTACAGGCACAGCGCAGCTGTTGGATAAGCTGGTGGAAATATGCAGGGCATCGGTTTAGCGTAGATGTAGCTATAATTGCTGATGGTTTCAGAAGCCGAGAGTCCTCTGAAGATGCTCCGCGCAATTGCGTTTGTCATGTGGACTACCAAGCAGCTACATACCAACTAATTACAATGTATATATATATATATATGTAAATTTCCAGCAGCATGAGCCACCCATGGTCGTCCAATGTGTCGTGCTCGCGCCGAGTTATGCTTGTGCCCCATCATGGCCGCACCATGCCGCCCAGCTGCAGGCGAGAACCGCGGGGCCACCCCGCTGGATGACATGCCCCACGCTGCGGAAGGTCGAAAGGCCACACCGCGGATGGGAAAAAAACAGCTGGATCCACATGGTATATCCATCGTTTGGCAGTTGATACAGGGATTTGACCGGTTGTATTGGGAGAACTCAAGAATAAGCGAAGATAACATGATTTACAACATCAACCTATTTCAATGTAAGCCTCGGTGGTTATCAACTTAGGGATATGTTTGAAGACCAATATGGGAGAAACAATCAGGAGATTTGAGGCATTTGAGGGAAATGTAAAGCAAATAATGTCGAATGCAAGTCACGGGCAATTTTGTGGAGCGAACAGTCGTGAGGAATGATCACGATCCAAGTTTTCTAACCAACCAATGATCTTGTACTATAAGCTATGTATGCAGTTCCTGTCCTTATGCGCAGATCGCATACACACATGCGACAATGAATTATTAAATGTATTTCTGCATATACATGACATCACAAATAAATTTGTAAATACATAAATCATCTATACATATTTTCATGAATATGATATGGCGGCATGTATGAATCTAGAATCCGCCGTTGCAGCGATAGAACTGCGTTTCCCTCCAGCCATGTTTGGTTGCAACAAACCATTGGTCTTTGTATTGATTTTTTACAGTTTTGGTGACAAAGCGTGGTACCTCCCATGGCTATGGACAATTCATCTTGATGGCCAGTGGTAATTCGGGTCACTTCAATAGGAAGATCATTTCAGATGAGGGAATTCAAGGGTACCGAAATTCAGCATTTCAGCACCACACTTCCCTGACGCTAAAGGATTTGACTTTTTTCCCCATTAGATAATTTTCCATGTTTAAGGTACCATGTTCGGCTGATTTTGTTGATTGCGAAGAGAGAGCAACGCCTAGAACTAATTTGGATTGATTTGGTTGTGGTTTGAAGGTTTTTGTGAGATACAGCTGTATGTATATGACATTGCCATCGTTATATCATGTACGCACATGTTATACCGTGCAGCCATATGCATCCTGTGCTTTATGCATCCTGTGATTTTTGGATGTACTGTAATAACTGTGGTTGTACCACCATGCTTTGTCCATCTCAACAGTCGCGATTGGTATATCAGCTGATGCACAAGCTAGGTGAATAGACCTTTTAATCATGCTTAACAGGGGAGAGGCCAGTAGAGGGGTTGATCATTGTTACTTTGTGGTTCTAGTGGACTTATCAAAACCTGCCTTGGCTAATGACCGACCATCTGTTAGCCGAAGCCATTGGTCCCTTTGCCGTCATTGAATGTCATTGATCCATATTATACGGGACGTGTGGGATCATGCTTGCTAGGAAAAATGTATTGCCAGCGATGGTTGATCAGAGCCCGTTTGAGCAGAGTTCCAAGCGCGGTGCGCAGCAATTGGAGGTCGCATTAAGGCGGCTGCGGTATCATTTTTTGTAGCACGAATAGAGTAATATAGTGGTGGTTCAAAGGACTGATTGGTGGTGACCACGGTTAATCAGTAGATCGTCCTTCATGGCATCATCGGATCATTCTCGTCATGGACAATCATCTCTAACCATCACCATGATGATGACTATTATCAACACATCTCAAATTCTCCACAATCGTGATCACAATCTCTACTGTAATACGTCCACCAGCAACGTGATGTCAGTGGAGAAACATCAGGATCATTGATTGCGATGATTGACCACAGTTGGTGTGATTATTGACAATCAGCGTTTTTTGTGATGTTGTGATGATCATTTTCTTTTGGCTAGAACTCCAATCATTGGTTGCTGATCATTCACCATCAACAAATTATATTACGTTATACTCTTGTCCACAATGATTGTCATCCCATTGTATCGGTTATCTCTAGTCAGATATATTCCAATCATTGTTAATCATAATGGTCAATCCTTGGATATACGTATTTGATAAAGCCACTCCCTCCTTATGATCAGCTAATGAAATATCATGAGCGGTCACTGGCCATTTCCAAGCATCATGAACCATCAATTCACCATCGATCAACCATCATTCAACCCTCCTTGACCAAATACAGATGATCGTGTAATCAAATCCCATAGCCATTCATGAATCACACCTAATCATGAATGATGATTCCATACTAAGCCCACTATGTTGGTTGAGCATTCATGAAGATCACCATGGCATCATCCTTATTCCAACCATCCTTATCCTCAACCATGACCTGCCATTCCAGATGATGGATGACCCACCAGGTGGCCTTGAACTTCACAACCCCCAGCGACGTGGCACGAGGATTGCTGCAACACCTCCAGGTGCACCAGGGGGAACTTGGCAGCCATGAACCTGTAGCGCTGTGCGCTACATTCGATAGATATAAAGCATCGGAACATGCAAGGATAACCAACTCAAATCAATTTGAAGTTACATAAGTTACAAGGATAACCCAAGTTTGATAGTTACATAAGAGACCTAGAACCCATTTAAGGCTATTGGATATTAGACAAGTTACATTGGGTGAGAAACCTTATACAACCAATTTATATCGATTCAATGGGTAAACATCCTAACAAGATGTATTTTGCTCCTGGGGAACAGCCAGGTGTACAGGGTCGCACAACCGTGCAGATAGGCAAAGTTGGCGTGCAAATTACATATGTGTATGCACTTATGTATATGTATGTATGTTCTAAGGTTTGGCACAACAATATAATGTCCAGACTGATATGAATACGTAAATAATGATTCCAATGTATAGTTCTGGCACAGGTGCATATGTATAATAGATATTCCTTTATTGCTGAAACTTATATATATATATATATATATTATATATTTATCTATCTATTTGCAGAGGCAAACACCCAGGCTTGGACTTCACCTTGTTGGAGCCACCTGTTCTTCGCTGTAGCAAAACTCCTCATCTGCTCGAGTCCTGCCAGGCGAAGTCCTTACCCGTTGAAGGCCTGGAGGGTTTCTCCAACTCGCAGCCGTTGCCCATCAGTTGGGGAGAAATTCTGCCCTTGACGTCCCTTGGAGCTGCGCCTGAGATCTGAGATTGGTAGATCCTTAGAAGTCCCTGGATGTTGGACCTCGCAAAGGGAAGTCCCTGAATAACCTTTTGGCCTTGAAAAGTGCCTCTGGTTTTTCAACTGCAGATTTTTTAGATATGTAAAAAAACCTGAGTGGGCCATTTTCACTGATACATGCAGAGTGCTGCATCTGAAGCATGATCCCTGAGGTATTTGCAAAGCTATGCCAAGCTGCCACCAGTGATGCCGATGTCATTTCCTTTGAGGCTCGGGATGAACTGCTTGTAAGCAATCAATATCAGGGGGAGTAGAATCAACGAGGTCTCTTGGGAATTAGGCAAAGCATTATGAATAGTGGCATGAATGTCCGAGGTGAAGAAAACCAGGGGGGCGGCCAATTTATCCTGGTGCGTTTTGTGCATGATTGGGCTGAGCCTTTTAAAGGTGTAACTTTTTACAGATGCGCGGAGATTTGGAGGCCGGAAAGCAACCTTTCGAACCCAGACGGACACAATAGCATTTTTTTGTCCCGCTGGTTCATTAATGGGACGCATCTACCATTATGAATTTGACAAATGACTATCATTCACAATCCAACTGGGAGTGGATCTCGATGCAGCACTGCTTGTGACATGGCTCCCAGAGATCCATGTGACTGGAAAACGACCAGGCGTTTCAACCACTCCGCGGAGATGTTTGATGAGTTGCTGGTTTTGGGTGCTGAGATTGGAAAGTTCTTGGATGACTTGCCTCAGAGACGCTATGAGAGCAAGACCAGGTGGCTGGGGTGATTCATAGCATGGAACCATCAACTGATCGTGTTTGATGACACTTATCGACGTTGAGACCGTGACGGCTGTGCTAGTTTGGATTGGGGTTTGTTCAACCCCAGCTGGTGGGTTGATTGTGACCAGGAAAACTCGGATGATGCTGCTCTATGGTTTCTGTAAATGAAATTTGTTGTGTGAATGTGTGGGGTTTATTTCCCTATCACATTGACATTGTCGTTGCCATCATTTATACATCATTAGCATGACAGTCGGTATCTTCATCATCATGAACACGCCCCTTGGGGTTTATTCAATACACCAAGTTCTCAATGCACCAAGTTCTCAATCAATGTCACTGGAGCTGAGGAGTTTTGTGGATGGTCTCTGCTGATTTGGCGCACACTCACTTGAAGACTGGTCGCTCGAAGAAATCCTGGTTTGTGCACATCTCGCCCGATGACAGCTCCAAGTGCGATTCCCGTTCATGCAGTGTTTGTCCGTTTGTAATTTTCACTTCCTTCCTTCCTTCCTTCCTTCCTTTCTTTCTTTCTTTCTTTCTTTCTTTCTTGCTTTCTTTCTTGGGTGAAAGAGAAGAAGTGCAAAGAAACGGTTTGGCTTCAACAAGTTTTCACGCGCTTGAGTCTGGTGGGCACGATCCCCCCTTCTCAATACAAACACATGACAAACACACAGAGAAAAACATCGTGCAGGTTGAGGTGATAGCAATTTCTCTGTACCATGCCAACAACCGACAGTTGAATCGAGGCCCGTATGGCTATTGCCATTGTGCTCAGCCATATGATGATGCTTGCAGCCGGTGGGCCGCTGCTGGTGGGTCCATGGATGCCTTGAAAGATGCCAGGGAGTACCAGAGACACTCGGCTCGAAGACCCAAAACGTGGCGATGTGAAGGGTGTGGGCAAGAAATCTGGATGAAACAACAGTGAATGTGTCGATTTATGCCTTTCAATGCGTGATGAATTGTGACGAATTCACAGATTGTGACTCCAATGCCACCGTTGAATCAGTGGTGAATCCCACAAGTTGATCACCGTCACACCGTTGATCATGGTCAGCATCTCCTAGTGGCTGTGTAAAGCCTATCTTGGATGCTGAGGACTCCCAAGCAGTTGATCCCAACAGTGGTCTTGAACTGTTTCATGATGGATGTTCCATGTGATGATTTGATGATTTGATTGTCACCAAGATGTCGAACTGTTGATTTCCACTGACCTCAACAGGGTCATGTGATCCATCCCATGTCATCGTATAGGAACCCCATGGAAGCCTCCATGGTACGCCTCCAAGGACAAGGCGCCATGTCCTGTGGATTCACTGGGCTGGTCACATTGCAGGGCTTCCTTTCCAGCACGGGCTGGACTGGCGCCGTCTTGGCCAACGAGCACCCCACCTACTACGGGATGAAGCTTGGACAAACTTCACATGAAACTCAGCAACTGATGGTGAACTTTAAATGTTTCAGGAACTAATTCATGTGGAAGTTGTGGAAACTACTCATCCAGTTTCCAAACACTGCAAGGGGTCCAACCCTAGGCCGGCACGAGACATCATATGAATCAGACCTCGAGATGAGCTTTCACGTGCTGTGAAATTCCACCTGGGTCGTTGATGGGACTCATCATGTGCCAAGTTGTGATGTTTGCCGTTTGCAACATCGCTGGCGTGACTTTTATTGAACTTGCGGTTGTTTGCCATCACATACTCGTCACCCTCCAATTGACCATCATTTACCACCATGAAAACATATGAAAACAGTGTAGGGGTTCATTAGGAATATTGGCATTTGGCATAAATTGAGATATGGTAAAACTATCATGAATCATCAAGCATCAAAGATTATTACATTTCACTGGTGGAAGGGGGAACACAGCAATAACTAGACGGCAGAGTACATTTGTTCACTGATTTCTGACCTTTTGATCGACGCATGCGACCAAACAATACGCACAATTGCACCTATATATGTTGGAACTGTATGCAGTATGGTTCCATATGAAGCTTTGTCTAAAGGTGGAGAGCTATACAATACTTATTCTATGACGAATGCAAAAGTAATCTGTAATTGGGATGTGTACCCTGAATGGCGGGGTATCGATGAGCATATGTAAATAAATAAATAAATAAATAAACAAACAAATAAATAAATAAACAAATAAATATATATATATATATGTATATATATATATATGTATATATGTGTGTATATATACGGCAAATGCCTGGGCTTTGCCCGGAGTCACGAGACCTGCCAAAAAGTTACTCCTGTCAAATGTTCAAAGCCCTGCGCATGCCCGTTGTTTTGGGAACTTTTAGATGCAAGAAACCCAAAACCCTAAACCACAAACCCTGAAACACCCTAAAACCCTAAATCCTAAAGACTAAAACCCTAAACCATATTATAAAACTCAAAGCCTAAACCCAAAATCACTGAGTACATCAAGAGTTTTTCGCAATTTCTTTGAGCAACGTTCAATTGACAGAAACTTCCACATGCTTTATGCTATAGCAACCGCCTGTCAGACAATGACATTGCGGCTAAGGATGGTAGCCAAGTTCTCTCCCGGCAGCAGTAGTCAGCCATCAGATGGACAGGAAACGCGACAGGACTCGTTTCGCGACCTCCTTGTGTGATGGCTCATCTTCTGCACAGCTCAGCTGTTGGTTCATGGTGGGTCAAGTCACCAGCTCCTGCTACATGAAGCATTCATGAACGAGCAACCAGTATTGACCACTCATAGTTTATTACCATTCAGTGACCATCATAGTTTATTACCATTCGGTAATTACTCATTATTTAAAATTTAATTGGTAGTTTGTTCATTACTAGTTGCTTTGTTCGGTTTGCAGTTTGCTTTTGGACAAGTTCCAAGTCTGTGAGATGATCGACGAGTCTGCAAAGGGGGAAACAATTGGTAGCATCCTGCGGCCTACCAAAATATGACCAGCTGTTGATTAGCAGATTTCCGAAGCCGTTGAATACTTCACAACCAACCTGGCGTGTTGCCCCCGGGCCGCGTCAAAATCAGAAGTTGGGATTCGGTATTAGTTAATTAATAAGTACTTAGGGAATCTTGGGGAATCACCAAGTTTTGTTGCTTGCTTCATGTTACTCTCTAGTTCCCATTTGCAAACCAGATGGTTAGAAAACCTTTCCATGAACCCATGAACCACTTTGTACAAAAGCGCCTAGCGCAGCCGTGTGTTTCGACAAAGGGCCCGGTTGATCTGAGACAAAAAGCTGGAGGCCGTTGGCAACAGGAGCGAACCCCTAAGGGACTTTGCAAGACAAATTTCAGCAACGCTGAGACCTGCTGGTAGTTTGTCGTAATCTCTGACTTGGCAGCATCACTGGCGAGCTTCGGGTCAGCAGCAAGATGCAGGGTAAGCGACAGCACGCAACAACGTTGACTTTGACTGACCCGAGCAACTTCTTTGATGCCAGGTCTCTCTGAGTTCTCCGCGACTTTGAGTCACAGCGTCAGTGGCTTTTGGAATCAAATCAGTACAGGCGCCACACAGCAGTCGCTGTCATTTTTGTTGCGTCCTGATACATCACAACAAATGTCGCTTACCTTTGCACTTTGGACAAACATGCTAGATATCTAGCAGCCGAAAAGACCGTTTTGATCAAGCTGTGACTTCAACTGAGCAGCGTTCAAAACCCCAATGATTGCCTTTCAATTAGAGGTTGATCTAGGGATGGGCTCGCGAAAGTGAAATGCATGGTCGCGTAAGCTCCGCGAAAGCCCAAGCGAAAGCACAATGTACAAAGCACGACGCGAAAGGTTGGCGAAAGTGATCATAACTTCACATGTTAGGTTCATTACGCAGTGTTTAATCTGGAAAATTCGACTCACGACGCGAAAGGTTGGCGAAAGAGATATGCTTTTTTTTTCCTTCGCGAAAGCTAACGCTGTGGTCGCGAAAGCGATGCGAAAGGTTCGCGAAAGCTGATTGTTTTTGCAAGCCCATGAACTGGGGGTTTAGAACATGGCTCAACTAGCTTTATCATCTTTATAATCAATCAAAACAGTTTGATGAAGTCGCATTGAACTATCAAAAATCATCATCAATGTGTCAGTCCTAGCCCTGGGGCGCGGCGCGGACCTGCAGGGGAGATTCGTTGCTTGACCAGGCGATTGCACTGGTTCGAACTTCAATCCGAGGCATGGTCAAGGGAGTCAAGGGAGTCAAGGGAGTCAAGGGCTTGGATTTTTATAGGTTCTGATTCTTTTTTCTCCCCGAAAGGAGAATTGAAAGCTCTGAACTTGGCTCTTGGGTTCCAGATCATTCTAGATTCAAAAGCATTGAACCTGGGTGACAAGGAGTCTGTAAGCACTAGTTGCCAATGTCACCACGAGAGGATGACCATGCACTTCGCACATGATGATCTGAACTGGCAAAGAAAAACGGATGCTTCAGAAATACCAAATGAATCCAAATGACATCTTCATGTGATTTCATGTGACTTCTGGTTGCTCATTTTGTTCAACTTCCTTGGATGTGCAAGCGGTCTGTTGTGGACCTATGTTCCATGAACAATGAGATCGTATGCACTTGGTATTTGCGCATCCTACAGAGCTTTCTACCAATCTACACACACACACACACACTGCTCGTCACAAAGCGGAACACGATTTCTCACGACGATTCCCAAGCAGCGGTATCTCGTTGCAAGGGGTTCTGCCACGGTGCCAACCCCTCCAGCAGCCAGGTGCTCGCACGAAGTCTTATCAGAAGACACAGTGGAAGCAATAAGGAGACCTCAGGGCGTCTTGCGGAGTTAGGAAAGGCGATATGGGGTGATGCCATGTGAGGTCGTTTGCGGCTATCCGCCGGCGAAACTGTATTTTGATTGGTATGTATGTCTTCATTGCTTCACCGGCAGTCATTCATTGCATCTGGTTTGAAAGCTATCTGAAGAAAGAGTTGTGAAGATTCGTTTACAAGGTGGCTAGTGAGCCATGCTTTGGTAGTCATCTTCATCGTAGCTCAGCAAGCCGGTAAGACGTCACTTGCATTCTGAGTTGGGATGGTCATACGGCAGTCTCAGTCAACTCGAAGGCTCTAAGAGACTTAGAAACAATTGACGGCTGAATACATCTGCAACCCATCAGCAAACTAGTTTGAATGATAAGACATGTGAACTATTTTCATGGTTTCTCCACTATCAAGAATTAAAACCAGTGACCATGAACCAGATTCTAGCCACTAGTAATTTACCATGATCATTAATCACTATCAATCATATTATAGCATATGATAGCCAGTAATAACCGTGGCTTAACCACTATTGATGGCCATGATTAATCCTATGACCCCAGGAAAGCCCACGGCATCACTGCCGCAGGAGAAACGATCGCTGGGACGATGCTGAAAGAGGCCTGCGGTGTCCTGCCGTTTCTTTGCACAGCTCTCGCAGTGCACGCGCAGGCTGGCAGGAAAGACACATACATATTATGCATACATCTATATGTATATTTACATATATATATATATACGCATGATATACACTTATATGTCTATATATACACATGCATCTATATACGAATAAACTTGCGATCAATTACATATGGACATGAAAATGATGTGTATGGGACTGTATTGTTTCATAAGATCAATTTTGACGGAGAGCGGTTTCTTCCACTTCGGCGTGATTGCAGCAGCTCTGCCAGGTAATCCTGCGACACGAAGGGTGGGAGTTCCCAGCGTTGCGATCCATTGGAATCCACATGGGCAGATCGGACGGGTGAAAGCTGGTTGGTGCTGGTTGATGCTGGTTGATGCTGGTTGATGCTGGTTGATGCTGGTTGATGCTGGTTGCCTTCCGCTTGGCCAAGTCGACACCGCAGCCGCAGTTGTACTCGTAACTTTCATTTGCGAGTGCTTAGTAGGCCAGCGCAAAGTTTGTCCCCATGTTTTCTGTGATAATCTTGGAGACAGGGTGACACAGGCACCAATTCCCAAACTGGACCTGGGGATTGTTGGCCAAAGTGGAAGTCACGCATGCTGAATCTTCGAGTCTCCCATGGCTTCTGAAAAACTCGTTGGGAACTGTTTCCCAGGAATTGCCCTTTGTGCGCCAGACCAGTGTCGGAGCCTCAAATGCCATGGCTGTCCTGCCACTCAGAATGGATCAACAGATTGGACATCCAGCAGCTGGGGAAATCCTAGGGAACCGTTTTTGTATGCCGTGGTTCTTCACTGTGACATTCGTTCGATTTTGTCAGGGTATTTCAGATGTATTTACATCGTTGTACACGTCCACCTCTGGAAGGATTTTAGAGAACGTTCTTCTGCCCAGAAAGAAGGAACAATTGAGGCGTCCTGTAAATTCAGAGCATGAAGAGTCATAGAACAAGTGCACTGCAAGTGTATCAAGACACAACTTCATCTAGCACAGATCAGCCACACAGAAGGCAGTTCAGTTTGTAGAGCTGGAGTTTCCTGCAACAAGTAGAGCGCTCGCTGTTCTCTCGGCAGCAAACGCATGATATTGGGAAGACTCTACATTTGAAGATGATAGGTAACAGGCAACAGGGTGAAAGCCAGGTCTGAACTGATGATGGTTTGTGATGGTCAAATCATACTTAAGAAGCTGATTGTCACTAGGCTTAAAAGTTATCTTAGAGCTCAAAACCACGATGTTTCAGGCATTGTTTGTCACGACTCATTGCTGTGCATTCCAGACTCTGCAGGTGATTGGCTTTGCCATGGCACGGTGTGTTTCTTACTTCTAAAATCAGGAGCTTACTAAACTCATCTGCTCTTCTTGTTATCTTGTTGTTGTTGTTGATGATGTTGTTGTAGTTGTTGATGATGATAATTATGGTTGATGATGATGATGATGATGATGATGATGATGATGATGATGATAATGATAATGATGATATCTTGACTGTCATGCTAGAGTTTCTCCGACCACACATGTTGGCTAATCACAACGATCCATCCCCGCAAACCAATGGAAACCCCGTTCGGCAAATCCGCAGAACAGGATGACAATTGAATCGACTCATCCGGCCAACGATCCGCATCGTGACGAGGATCAGCTTCCAAATGATCCTTTTGACATTCCACGCACGCTACCCGAAAGGCCTGAAAGGCAGTGGCCGGGTGGTGGAGGTTCCCAAGCCATGAACAGCCTGACGATCTCCTGAGAATTCTTCAAGTCTTTTTTGTTTGAATCAAAAGTCGCGTTGACTCCTTTGTTTATATTAGCTTTGGGATTAATTTGTCAAGTGAGATTTTCAAGGATGTCATGCTTTGATATGCTTTGTATGGTGGGGTTGGGCCCAGGATTGTGATAGGAAAGCCCGTTCTACTGAGGACATCTCACCTGCTGACACTCAATAGATGGGTGCCTTTGCTAGATAATTTCATGGGTTTCGCCATATGTGTCTCATTTGACTGGTGGGGGTTGGAAGGAGCGACCTCCGTTCGCTGTGTTCATACAAAGTAACTGCATGGCAGTCGCATGGCCTGGTGGTCATGGTGGTCGAGGAGATTCACAAAATCGGATCAAACAGGATCAAACAGATACCATTCGCGTGCGCAACATGTCAGCCTATGATGGTACCAATATGTATCAATGGAAAGAGAATGGGGTATCACATGATATCACCATTTGCAGTGGAGAGGGTTTTTGTAACGACTGTCCTTAGCTTGAGATTTGCGATGTCATCAAGGCTCTGCAAGGCAGTTGAACAACTCTTGATTCTGTCTGACAGCTGATTTAGACCGTAGGGCTGGTTGGTGAGAGTCCGGCGGCCGGTGTGCAGAGTATGCTTTTGTTGATGTTGTTTCTTGCAATTTGTACATGGTTCATCATGGTTCACCTATCTATTTCTCAGATATCCCAGCTTCATACATTGTATGGATATAGCTGGGGGTCTCGGCAGCATCTCCATTTTGGAGTCGATAGTACTTTGAGTCAAATCACCACCCACACAAATTGAGGGGCGATAGAGGGGTTGTCTCCGGTTGCGTGGCCGGCGGTGCGGTGAGAATGGCAAAAAGGTCAAAAGTCTTGATAGCATCATGGGACTCGCTGGGAGATGGCGATGACATATCAGTGACTGTCCGAAATTTGAATGGCAATGAGTTGGGCCAACTACACAGTTTCCAAAGTGCGACTGTGGGGGATCTTGAGGCTGAATGTTTGGATCCACAAGGACCTCTGTTTGAACATATCAACAGTCCAATTCTCAACTTTTACACGACAGCCGACCCAGAGCAGGAGTTGCCACTGCATGTGCAGTTGCGTGAGCTAGGTCCAAGCCTTATCATCGAGCAGGCGCATGTGGGAATTTGTTTGGAGATGTGGCCTGACACCGGAAAATTTCTGAAAGCCATGCACCACAGCAAATTCAATCCACGGTCCAAGACTTTTGACATCTTCTGGACGGCAAGAAAGGCACAGAAGGTTCCTGTTCGAGAGGCTCTGCGCTTGGTTAAGGATGTGCTCTCTGGAACAGCCAGCCATGCAGAAAGCGAATGCCAATTTGTGCAGGTTTTTGGAAGGCTCATGAGTTCGCTGGATCAGTTCGACATCTTCAACTTGGTGCGTTTGCAAAACTCAGTGCTTGGACTGAGGACATTGAAAGATGGGGTTTGTCGATATTTACTCGACCTCGCTCGCACGGTTGCTACGTCCATGGTCAATGATCCACCGAATTTGCCGCCAGTGTTCTTCAACCGGCCGTATGGAGGATATGGTGTTGTCGGCCATGACTTTCCTTCACAGTTCAGCCGATATTTGGTTCGTTCCCTGGGAGTCAACCCTGGCTTTCAATGGAAGCTCGTCGCCAGCTGCTTGCTCAGTTTGGAGGGTGCAGAAGAAAGTCGTGAATGTTTCAAAAATGACCAACAGAAATTGAACCTTGAAGAGCCGCCTGAGATGTTTCAGACCCTTCACCCTGACGAGATTCTGCAGATGGTTCACGTGCAGCTGCGTTTGTCCTGTTGCAAAGTGGCGAAGGTTCAAGGATCACTCAGCGAGGTGGGGGTCCAGGGGGGAACCTGGTTGATGGATGTTGATGGTTGGTACCTTGCATTGTAGCAGTTGCTAGATGGTGAGTTTACCACCAACATCGAGTTTCTGGTACGGGGAATAGAACAATTCAGCCCCTGATGACAAAATCTATTTCGAGATGTCTTGAGCAAGGGCATCATGGGGGGATTCCTATCCACGCTCAAGGCTTCCGCCTGTCAGGTTTGCGTCAAGATTCTGGCAGAGCTACTCCGCTACGAGCTGAAGCATGTGAAGTTCCAAGATTTTGAAGGCCTAGAGCAGGAAATCCAGATTTTCGACCGAGAAACCGAGCACATGGATCCAGATCGACGTGGATCTTTGCTGCTCGTTTCTGATCTCCCATCCTCCTTGAAGGACGATGTACTCACATCTACATTTGGAAATGGCGCCCGCATGATCTTGTGCCACGCTGATGCCTAAGTAGCTAGTCATGGTGGTTTCTGTGTCGAAATGACCGGCTCACTCATGCCATGCACTTCCAATTGGGCGATGGCAAAACATCGCGTGTGCAATGTGCTGGGATCCCTCTGCAGGTGGGGCATGTAGTTGAATTGGTCAAAGCGGAAGGGGTTCCCAAAGATGTTCGGAGAACCAGTGTCAATGTGAAAAGTTGCCTTCTTTAGTCACCTCAGCGGCAAGCACTTTTTGGACATTTGCAAGTGAAGTTGCGGGATTCCCAAGCAACTTGCAATGGAGGATCGACACAACACCGATGCCCAAAATGATTGATGTACCTTCAATGATAAGCTTTGATCACATCTTGGAAGGGTATCTTTGTTGACACACCGCCCACTATACATGATGATATGATACATTATTATATTATATGACATGGTATATACAGTCTAGTATAGCATACAGTAGCATCGCATAGCATAGCAGAGTAGAGTAGAGCATAGTATAATAAAGTATAGTATAGTGCGCTAGGGTATGCTTCATTTCCTATTTACTATGCTATATATTTATATTTATTTATATATATATATATATTGTTGTTGCACAAATATGGGCTTGGCCAAAAACGATGTACCCCCATAGCTGGTTAGTTTCCATACTAATAATTGTCACTAGTGGATGGTTAGTAGGTACCACCATGGACATGCACAAACCACTAGGCGTTTGAGCCAACCGCCTTATGATCAATTGTTAGCCCCTCTCATCAACCACTACTAATGGTTATAACCCCCATACAACCCACTTAAACCCCAATAAAACCAGCATGGCTATGGCTAAACATAGTTCCTGCTAAACCAGTTAGTAGGTACCACCATGGCTATGGATAGACCCAAACGATCTGCTCCATGGTTCCTGCTTTCCCGTTGAAAGCTGGACCCCCAAATGTCCGTCACGGCGCGCAGGGCTGGAGCTCAACTGCCCGAGCTCCTTGCCGTGTTTTTCGCCTCGCGAGGTCCTGGCGGATCGTTTCCACCATGGCATGGTGGGTCATCATGGTGAAGAGTTGGTTCATCATGGTTCATACTGGTTCACCATGATGGTTTATGATGGTTCATGATGGTTCATGATGGTTCATGATGGTTCACGATGGTTCACGATGGTTGATACTGGTGAACGATGGTTCATGTTTGTTTATACTGCTTAATGATGGTTTATACTGCTTAATGATGGTTGATCATGGCGGTGAACAACGGCCAAGAACGGTTGGTGATGGTTCACAGTGGTTGAGAATGCTTGGTAATGGCTTGTGGTGCTTCATGAGGGTTTGTATTGCCTGACAAAGGTTACTGATCGTTACTGGTTAATGACTATGAATGATGGGTAATGATGGTTTATGATCATGCGTGACACGCTATGATGATGAATGATGGTTAGTGATGGCTAGTGATGGTTAGTGATGATTAGTGATGGTTAGTCATGATTAGTGATGGTCAGTGATGCATAATATGGGCACATAGTCCTCAATGATCACAGAGGTGCAATTGATGATGATGATGGTTTGGCCATTTTCATCGTCACAAATCAGTGGATACTGCATACCCGCCACGCGAAGGGGAGCCAGCTGTGAGCAGAAGCCACGTGGGACTCAAGGATGACAGACCATGACTGCATAGACACCAGCAAGTTACCCTTGTCAAACATTGTCGGCGATTATTAGTTGACCCTAGTTACCCATTAATCAACCACTATAAGGACTATCAAACACTATCAACAGTCGCCAGCTGTGTTTTACCACTATTTACCGGGATTAATACATGCTTAACACGCTACTGGTATCAACAAGTATGAAGGACACCTACCATTTTTCACCATTATTCACTTCCTTGGAGCCATCTGTTAAAAGATGTGGTTTTCGCCAGCTCATAATCTGTGACTGAAGATGGATCCACTGGATCGGAAATCAATGACGGGTCGGGCCAAACCATTCCAAATGATGAACATTTTCTGGTTGGTGGTTTGAGTCGATTATGTTGTATTTTCAACCAGACTTGGGACGATGGCTTCAAAGTGACTAGTTTCCTTCGAGCTGGGTCATAGCCACCAGATGCCACCAGTGACTCAGTTGCTGTTGGAACGAACCCAGCAGTGGCTGCGCTGAGGCCTCCTGGGCCTGCGAGTCCGCAGAGTCCGCAAGCAAGGCGCGCGGCACGTCGCAGCTGCGGATGGTACAGGCTGGTAGTCAGTGGTAGCCACTGGGAACCAGGAGCAACGAGTAGTAACCAGCATTCATTAAGAGGTGTGAACCAGTGGTGCTGGTGGTGGTGGTGGTGGTGGTGGTCGTCGTAGTAGTAGTAGTAGCAGCAGCAGCAATAATAATAGTAATTTGTAGCAGGAGGAGCAGCGGCAGCAGCAGCAGTGGTGCCAACAGCAGAAGCAGAAGTAGTACCAATCATTGACTTCCATGATTCACCAGCACCACTCCTTAACATCATCGTTATGACTACTGGTCATTATCAACCCAATAGTAGTACTCATCGTTAAGCACTAGTAATCACCACTATGCAGTCATTATTGATCATGAGTGATCATCATTAATCAACATTAATCATCACTATGTAGATCTAGTAGTCATTATTGATCATTGTTAATCACAATTTCATCAATATTTTTCCTGTAAGATCTCATGAGTCAGTGACCATGAAGCATGATTGGCCATCAAGATTTGCCATTTACTTGCAATCGACCATCTTCTTTCCCCAAAGTCTCCTCACTGTTCAAATGCTGTCGCTCAGGGAAGGTCCCATGAGGGTGCCATCGAATCCAAGACTTTCTTCGTTCAGAATGACACATCATTAGCCATCACTGACTGAACCATTCACAACTTCAGTGTTTGATCAGTTGGTGATTGTTGACCATTGTTGACAATCACTTACCGCCGTTGACGATCATGAAGTATCATGAATCATGCTTAATTAACCATAATCAAATATCACCAAGCACTACATGAACGAGTCCAGTATCATGTGAACAAAATATCACTAAGCAATATGTGTAAAAAGATATCCAGTACCAAGCCATGATTCATCCGTATGGAGTTTTCTCACCTCTCAGGGTGCAACCAATTCACCGCGCAAGGCCTCTGGCCAGGAGTCCCCGTACGGCCTTGAGGCGGGAAGCAGTGATTTGGTGGTGATGGTGATGGGATTGCTTCAGGTGGGCACCTAATACTGGATATAGAGATAGATATGAATAGATGTGAATATGAACTTGCACACACATATATATATATATATGTAATTAAATATATAATTACATCTCTCTATATATATATATATATTTTACATGCGCGCAAACATGGATATATGCAAAAACACGGTATAGTTGTGGTATATACCAGTTTCTCATACCTAGATGTCATGTTTCACCAGTAGAATCCCTTTCATAGTACACGTCCTCCCCAGCTAGGCCTGCCTCCAGCAGCCCGGCCCTGGGGAATCAGCAGCGCGGGGTCCTGTCGCTGGGACGGGGCGGGATCAACATGGTAGCCATGTTTGTAGGTGGTGATCTCTACCATAGACCCTCCCAGGTAGGGCCAGGAGACTATCTAAGCATGTTGAAGGCTAACATGGTGAATCAACATGTAGTGGCTGAACGTGGTGAACTGACACCGTGACTAAGCCTTGAACGTCCTTAGACCTTATGACCATGATGAACTGATGAACATTACTTTTTTTGAGGTGGCTGAACTGGCCCTCATAACCATGGTGAACATGTCACCAGTTCCAAAGCGCCTCATGATGATGGTCTGTGAATGACTGATACATAATGATGCAAGCCAGTCAGTATTGCTCGTGTATGTTCCGGAAGCATTCCCAGCATGATCATTCCTTGTGATGCAGGTTGTCCACATGATTCAGCTACAAAATGATTGGTATACCAATGAAACCCGTGATAGTTGTTCTTATGATCATTGTTGGCATGACTTTGTCTCTACCTACTGACAAACGCCACCCTCAGCGAAACGATTGCAGTTGCTTCTGGTTTCTCCTAGACGATTCATGGGAATAGCGGAGACAGTGGGATAACCAAGTGGCAGAACTTCAAGTTTCGCAGGGAGGTACTACTTGGTACACATTGTGCAGATCCGCATGTATTTCCGGAGCCATTTACAGAATACTCCAAAGGACTACTATATATGACTTACAAACCAGTCATATGTTTTCATTGTTTTTATCAAACAATATATATTCACATATATATACATACATACTATTGGGTATATATTCATGATTTCCAAAGATTTTGCAAGTCATCTTGCCGGGTCTGCCTCACAGCGTCCGCCTGCGAGGCCTTTGGGCAGCCCTCGGCAAGTTCTTCCAAGGTCCAGCTTTGACCATCTGTGGCACCGAACAGACAGCATACATACTGACACACATGTGGCTATGGGTCAATATTAACCAACCAATAATAGGGGATAATGACCAACAATAACAAGGGAAACAATGGTTAATGATAGGGGAACCAGGAGTACGGGGTTTTGACCCACTGCAATGTGTATCACACATGTAATATGTATATAGACTATTTTAGTATAAACTAACTATCACATGTCATACAGTGTATACACATGTGATGGCTGGCATTGTACGCTGTGGCACGATAATTTTGGTGTGTCCGGAAGCATGTTTGTATATTTGTTTACAGGCATGTCAGTAGTTTGTACATGCATGTCAGCGTCTATGTTTTGATGCTTTTATGTAAGTACAGTGTGTGAGCAAACACATACATTACATGAATGTGTGCATATATTTGTACTTTTATAGATACATACGTACGGATATTCACGTATATGCACAGTGCACATACTAACTCACATACACACATGTGAACATGGATTTAAAACAACGCCGCAACACATCTATAAACGACAACCATAATATTTGGACAGATGCAGAAAGGTACGTTTTAATAATATATGACAGATGGAGTTGGATGAAATAGAAAGATAAACACCTCGTAGGTTCATAGAAAGACAGACTGTTCGATTGATTAGATAGATTAGATAGATCAGACAGGCAAGATGATTGGACATATTAGACAGTCAGATAGAAAGGTTGAATGGACGAAGTAGTTTGGATAGATCGAACCACAATGAAAAGATTAGAGGCAGGTTGGATAGA
Organism: Symbiodinium kawagutii; assembly: GCA_009767595.1. Classification (NCBI taxonomy): domain Eukaryota; class Dinophyceae; order Suessiales; family Symbiodiniaceae; genus Symbiodinium; species Symbiodinium kawagutii. The sequence continues at coordinate 121,442 of VSDK01023723.1, forward strand.
TCGGAAAGCTTAGATAGGTCAGATACATTGACAGATGTAACCCATGGATGATTTAGAAAGAAAGAACAAAAGAAAGATAAATAGATAGGTAAGTCAACAGACCGACAGAAAGCCAGACAGAGACAGATCAATGTGTTGGTAGATCCGCACACGGAAGGACAGACAGTCAGACAGAAATATTCGTGGATAAGATCAGAGAAGGCTGGGTAGGATGGAAAAGATAGATACGTGCATAGAACACACACACACATACATGTGTATTTACAAAGATACACAGACACACCGCACACATAGGTACACACATGCATGCATACATAGTTGAGTTTGTGCATGCATACACACACAATTGCGCTTCAGAGATAGAGATGAGCATAGGTACATTCACATTATATGCACATAAGAACACACCTATAGATGCATGCACTTATGCTGTGTGCCTACTTGTATGCTTGCATTCATGGATTCATGAATCCATGCATCCATCCATACATACATGCGCGGAAACACAGAGGCAGGGACGCAGATACACAGATGGGCGGAGACATGATTACATGAATCATACACAGATTCATAGCTACAAAGCTGCACAGATGCATAGTGAATAGGTACATAGATTCATAGGGACATAGATGATGGATCACTGGATGCTACAAATAGGTGGATGGACGGACGTACGGACGGACGGACGGACCGACAGACTGCCTGACTGACAGACAGACAGACAGACTGACTGACTGACAGACAGACTGACTGACTGACTGACAGACTGACAGACAGATAGATAGATAGATAGCTATACACATAGCTACTTATATGCCTACGCTCATACACTCATGTAATCGATACGCATCAGGGTCTTCATCAGATTTTTGTCTTCAAGCTAGGATTCGGACATAGAGGGTCATGTGGTGAAAATCTAGGAATGTCTTTCCCCGCAAAACTATGTGAGGCGAAAGAGGACTGGATTGTTCAAAATACATGAAACATGTTGATTGAAGCACCATGAAGTCTGTACTTGCCTTTCAAAATAGTTTGATCCTAGTTTGAGTCGATACGCATGTCATTGCATGTCTACAATTTCTATTCGTCAGCGAGCCAGGGGAATGTCGACGCCGACGGCAAAGCCTGAGATCTTCTCTCCCAGGCACAGATGGGATCTGATTCTTCTCATTGATCAAGTCTTGTTACATCAGCAACCAACTTTTGGTTTCCGAGAATGCTTGCTTACTGGCGTTGGGATGCGGATTTCCTCATTTGTGGATCGAACAAACCCGAAAGGTGGTTCATTCAATGTTTCAAAGCAATATTGTGGGATGTTTGGTGCCTTTTGTCGGCTACACGCGGGTTTCTCAAAATCAGGAACCCTCAAAAGTGGTTGGTTCATTACCGTAGATGCTTTGTAATAGATGATTTGGGGATACCCCCATTTTGAGAAGCCACTATATGCGATTGGTTCTGTGCCTTTGCCCGTTTTTTGCCCTTGATGAACATGCCCACATGTCAAGTCTAGAGGTACCCTCAAGCGACAGAAACTGATTGAAGGTAACTTGCAGGTACCAGCGGTTGCATGGTCAGATGGGAACAGAGCAACGAACAGCACAGAACCAACGAATGACAAACAGCAACCGAGAACCAACAAGCAACATATAACATAAAGGAGCAAAATCTCACTTGCCAGAAAGACTAGCCATCAAGAGCAACCACCCTGAACCAATGACAACCAGCAGCCAACAAAAGCAGCAACAGCAATGCCCATGCAGTCACCCTTGACAGCCTCAGGCGTCCCGAAATGCAGGACGATTCACCCAAGGCGTGGATGCAGCACTGGTGGTGCCCAGCTGCAAATTCAATTACATCAACTGACATATTTTCAGTGATGTAATTCAGTTAGTGACAGACCATTTACATCAATTACATCAATTACAGCGCGTGACAGACCATTTTCTTCGAAAGGACTTTGTGCTTTGGTCGGTCTTTGTCCTTGCTGCGCTTGGGTTTGCATGTGGTTGTTGGTGGTGCGTTCGGCAGGATGCTATTGCTGATCAAGTGCTCCATTTTTTGAAGTTCCACCCCGAGGCAGCTGCTGGTTCCAATACGTCGGAACACTCCAGAGGTACATCCAGTGCAACTGGTGGAAACATCTGGAAGGGACTGATGAGATTTACTAATAAGCATTTCCCAAATGGTTTATTCGGGCCCCTGGCTTCGTGTTTAGCAGATATGGCACTCAGTCGCAGGCAACCAGACCTTTCTCTGGTCGATTGCAAGATATTTTTTTTCGTTTTGATCGGCCACATTGAATGGTGAGAATGAGTGACACAAAAAGACACCGAAAGGTCTTCTTGTGCTGAGTTTTTAGACTTAGAAGGGGAGTTTCGACAAGTTTTCACCATGCAAAGAGTCTCCTGCAGATTCTCCAGCACCATCGCTTCTTCAAGAAGCAGCCGGGGATCTACGAGTTTGATGGTCGGGAATTGCGCGCCTGGCAACTCAGCTGGGGCGGAAGGAGTGTTCGTTGAGGGCCCGCTTGAGACCGTATGGTGATGACAGTGTGACACTAGTGGCAAATGAGTAGCTCATAAGTAGCGTATAGATGCATATAGCAGCTTGGTAGTTTTGACAATCCCTCTTGGAATAATTACCCGATGGGTTGACCACCGCAGCCATCTCTTTGAAATCAGCAGACTTGGTGCGATCTAAGCATGGCGCAATGTTCAGTTTGGGGAATCGCATAATATGCGAACAAGAAACATTCCAAAACCAGAAGACCTACTTATTTGGGAGCCAAGAATTCGTCAGGTAACAATGCCATTTCTGGACGCGGGAAGCAGCAACCAAGATGAGATATTGACTTTGTCCGACATGGTGGGAGTTACGGGCGGTAGTTTGGTGTCAACTGTGCACACGTGGCACCAGTACCCATGTCCACCAAGATTCTTTGGCATTTGGTATACCCCCGCATCCACCTGTTGTGAGCTGTGAAATGATTTTGAGATGTCCAAATATCCTTGATCTGTTTCCACCATGTGATGGAAAACCCCAGATAAGAGAGCAGACTTTCTAGATTGAAAAGCCCTCTTCTTGCTGATCCAAATCAGTTCTCTCCTTGTTTCATGATGTTTCATGAAGCCAAGTCGATCAGCTTTTGCGGTGGCTCGCAGTCAAACCTCCAACCTGAGACAGTTTGATTCCTCCACAACTCGGAGAGATGTGATACTGTGTGATACTTTGATTCATACCCGGCTCCGGTCACAAGCGAAGGTGGAGCAATCTGAACGAGGCCTTGCTGCGGCCTTAGTGATTCCAACAGGTAGGGGATGGTAGGGGTGTAGGGGGCAAACGCTCCTTTTCGATTTTACTGCTCTTGGATAGCCAGGTTGGGGCTACAGTAGCTGCAACCCGCCTACTCAAGAACAGTACAAATGATTTCTTTTTACACTGAAACGATGTGTGAAACGCACAGAATACGAAAGCGGCAAGGACATGGATTCACCTTCATGTGAACCATGAGCCGATACCGCGACTGACTCAGGTGGTACAAGATGGTCCTTTGCGCCAGCCCATTGTTTGGGGCTCAAGTGGGCATCTTCAGAGTCAGTGAAGATCCAAATTTTCTGATGCTACTTCCATCGACCGGAACCTGCATCAATGTTGGGAATTGGGAGGCCGACTACATGGCCTGCTCAGAGAGGAATGCGGAGTACGACGTGCAAGGCGCCAAGAAAATAGCAAGAAGATTATAAAGGGATATTGTAAGTTGAAGGCAACTCAGTTGAGAGTAAATTGTCAAACGGGTCCCTTGTAATTCGTACTCGTAAATACATAAAAAGGTGAGATGATCATAACCCATTAGCGACAGTACATAAAGAATCTGGTGATCTTACTTCCTGCCAGTTCTTCGAACATGCCCGACCCTGCCACGACTCAAAACCAGTGAAACCCTGCCCTGGTAAACCTTCGAAGCATGAGCCGCCAACCATTGACTGTTTCTCTGTTGCTTGGTAGTCACAGGCACGCAAAAGCCTGCACCAGTAGCGAAGGATAACAACCCCAACATGCCTTGAATCAATCCAGGCATTTGGGCAGAGTCCACGAACAGTATCATCATCGCAGTTTTTTTTGGTGGTTGATGGGAGATCCGGATACAGAGACGACTGGCTATTGACAGCAAAGTTTACAGCTTCATGGATCTCTCATTGTGGTTAGAATTGCTTACTTCCATCATTACAGGCTCCCATCTCTTGCTCCAGGAGTGAAGCTATTCCAGTAGCCTTGTGATACACACAGTCACATAAAGTAGGATAATAGAACATAATATCACATCATATGAGATAAGAGAACAGCACATATAAGAACATAACATCATAGACTCATAGACCACAATGCAACATAAACAACAGCTATAGAGCATAGCACTTGTATGAAATTAAACGCTGTGAGATGATGTAAGACCAAATTCAAACCTATGTTATAGTATGGTATGATATACAGTAACCATATATAACCTAACACGCACACATACGGCAAGAAGATGTGATAAGATGTCATAAGACAAATATAAAAGCTTCGAACATGAAACAAGTTGGTTGACATTGGTGATATTGCATCAAACAATTAGACATTGAACAGTAGAAAATGAATATCAAGTTGAAGACAGCTATTAAGTAGCTATTAATAGCTATTAAGAGTTGACAAAAACACAAGTACTGTAGCTATTAACATAGCTATTAACTAGCTATTAAGGATTGACATCGCTATATTTTTTGTTGAATATAGCTATGACATAAGACATAGCCTTCATGACTTGTTGGTTCTCCGCATCTCCTCGCCATGTCCGTTGAAGTGGTGCTGCTGAGCGGCCGCGGGGCTCATGTGGCGTTGGAGCCTGGCATGGCCATTCAAGAGCTTCGGAGGTGGCGAATGGAAGGGTGGGTGATGTTTCAGTAGTGAAATGAGGGTTAGTCATGGTGGTTAATACTGGTTAGTAATGGTTAGTTAGTGAAGTAGTTAACCAGTAGTGGTTAGTAAAATGTTAGGGTGATGTTCATTGGTGGTTAACATTGGTGGTTAGTACTGGTTAGTCATGTGAAATGAGGGTTACACTCCGGTGATCTAACACAGTAATGGAAGTTTTCTACCATTTTGTTAGGAAAACCCGCTTGGAAATCATCCCTTTATGGTTGATTTTCCATTGCCATGTTGGTTCACCAGAGGGTAGTAATGGTGGTTAGTAATGCTTAATTTGTAATGGAGCCTAGTAGTGGTTAGTTTACATGGGTGGTTAACGTTGGTGGCTAGTACTGGTTAGTAATGGAGGGTTAGTAATGGTGGTTCGTAATGCTTAATTAGTAATGGAGGCTAGTAGTGGTTAGTGGTGCTAAACATTGGTGGCTAGTAGTGGTTAGGTGGTAATGAAGTGATGTAATGAAGTTAATTGGTGGTGAAATAGCGGCCAATTAGTGGTTAATGGGTGGTTAGCACTATGACTATGAATGATGGTCAATGGACAGTCAAGTGATGGTTTGTTAGTGGTTAATACTATGCTTAATTAATGGTGGTTAAGTAGTCGTTATTATTGTAACTAATTAATGGTGGTTGATGGTTGATAACGCATGGTCAGTGACGGCTTTGACGATAAACTAACTAATGTTTGATGTTTGATCATCATGATTGATAGCAGATGAACATAGTAGCTAACCATGGTCGAGATTTTAATGGTTGACAATCACCCTTTGATGTTGAATACGTGTTGGAATAGTTGATGAAGGTGGATATGATAATAAGTGTTGCTAATTAAGAATAGTCATTGGCTGATGCTCATGGCTGATCATAAAGAGCAATCATCAATACTGCTTGATCAGCTGGTTGTTTCTTCAACAGCTGGTTTGGTAGGGATCATACTTGATGGGGTTGTCTTCCTCAGTTGCCCCCAAGGGAAACCACAGCTTTGGAAGCTACTCACTTTCAAATTGATATAAACGATGGGACTTAGTGGCTCGTGCTTGTTTCCCAAGAGGGGATGATCATGAACCGGTCAGTCTTTTTCGTGTTTTCAGATCTGTATCTATCTCATCTATTTATTTGTGTATATATGTATATATACATGTTTCTATCTATCTATATATATATAATATGTATACATGCTTTTTTGCTATATGTCTCAGATGAATGGCACTGCTGAATCTATAGATATGTAGAGAATATATTAGAATTCTCAACCAGTATATTTCAGATTCATGTTATTTTCATTGCTTCCTGGCCTTGGGATGAACCCATCACTGATGAACCCATCACTGGCGCAGGAAAGCGGGTGAGCAACTGCAGATGCTGCTAGGACCTTTGGTCTCACCTAATGGGGTTGTACTTGAAGATACTTGGCAAGGCAAGCAGGGTCTGTTGGGCGAAAAGCAGCATGTGTATGTTTTTTTTGCAGAGGTAAAGAGCAGCAAATTGAAGGAGTTTAAACTGTTCACTGCATCTTCAAGTCCTTTTCACTGAAGGTGTTTACTGAAGCCAGGTGAAGCAGGGTTCAAGTTTGCTGCTTCATCCAAGGGGGAGAACGACGAGTTCAAATCTGCAAGGTGGGTATACCCACTGCATCCCACTGCTCCCTTTGGCTTTCCAAGGATAGCCTGAGCGTGTCGGATGCGAAGCTGGAAGATGGAGATGTGCTGATGGCAGGTGGGACAGACATGTCCCGTCGCATTTTGCAGAGGAAATGTCAGACATTGCCAGAGTCTGTTTGAAGAACACGTCACTACATCGGAGGATATGTCTTTTAGGAATGATAGGAATGTCACCCTTTGTCCCATGGACTACTTTCTATCAAAAAAACACTTCTGAACGAGTCACCACCAGCTTTGGAGAGGACTGTTGCCATTGCCTACATTGAAGCACCCGTTCTCAAACTAGTGTGCGTCAAATGAAGACTAAACTCATTCTAAGGAGGAAACAGTTTTGAGGGAAACTGTTGCAAGCAATGCGACTCTGCTTTCCAAAGGAATATCGCATGTTCTATGTTCAAAAGAACGTCATACCTGCTAGCAACGGCCTGAGGAAACATAGTACCCCAGGTTCTACCTCAGATTCTACACCGATAGCATATGGATATCATAGCAAAAAGGCTCAACGTAAAAAACTACATTTTTTGTTAACCTATTCTCCTGTCAAACACCAAGGCTCGTTCATGTTCTCAAAGGAATACAGCACTCTTCTTTCAGGAAATGTAGCTTGTGCCAAACCATTTTCTATAATCATACTTTATCAAAGACTGCTACATGTTCGAAACAGAGTGCTGCAATGTTTAAGGATGCACGTCAAAGGATTGCTGTATAAGGGATTACTGCACATGGTTGATGATGGTCGATTGTGTTGTTGACAAACTTAACCCCCATCGTCAATGTGATAAAGATTCCCATCTGGCGAAAAGACGTTTCAAAATCTGCTTCTATTCTCAGATACTGTGAAGGAACACCGCATTCCTTTGCAAGGACTAGTGTGTGTATTGAATGATAGCAATCTTCAGCATACTTCAGCTTGCGCTGCATAGTTTTGAATGGAAGTGTCCTTGATGAAGTGCTATTCTGTCTCAGAGGTATGGAAGGCTTTCAGTTCTTTCTAAAGCGGCAACCTAGTGCTCGACGAAGTACAGGTGTTCGGAAGCGAGCTGATCTTCAACTCACACTGTTCTGCCTTATATCCATTAAAAAAGCACCTACCTGTTGCTGTTGATGGTTACAACGATCGTTCGGATTATGATGAAAGCAGGTGTGAGGAATTGTGATCCGCCATCATGAGATCATCAACCAAGGGCACTAGAGTTGCTTCTAGGGGCATTTTTCCTAGCTCAGTTGATGGGGAGACTTAACCAAAAATGGCTGAGCAGGTTGGGCCGAGCAGGCCAAACCACTCGGGGAGTTGGATGTGTTGCACTATGCTCATTTTGGCTTGGTTTGGAGAGGATATATTTGTAGACTCCAGTTTAGCTTATATAGGTATACCGTATATGTTTATATGTTTGTTTTGAATTCATATTTATTTATAATTGTCATATACATATTTTCCATGTATATTGTATACCCTCTCTCTCTATACATGTAATGCTATGTATATACATATATACATGTTAACATATAAAGATCTAGGCAGTCATTTTGGCTCCAGCATAGGGCCCTTGTCCTCCCTGGCTCCAGGTGCATCTCGCGCGCTTTTGGTGTCCAACCGACATTGCAAGGCAGCTCAGCCCATCCGAAGTGCTGCAGTGTCTGCAGATGATTCAGATGATCATGTTGCAATGGTAAATCTTGTTGTCAGATTGGATCCACGCATTTTGAGACACTTTGGGTTCTATTGGCGGAATGTACCATTGATTGTGTTTGCGTGTGTCTGCTGCCAGTTTCTTGATGATTTTTGTACCAGGTGATGTGTTTCTTGCTGCAGGGGCACTTGTGGTTTGTTGCATGCCCTCGAGGCATTTGCTCTGGTCTTACAAGGGAAAGTTCTGACGTGGGGGTGGCCGACGTGCGGTGGAGATAGCAGCAGCTTTCTTGCAGGTGAGACAGGTTTTTGTCGATTGAGCAGAGCAGAAGAAAAAACCTGGGGATGGTGAAAACACTTGTGCAAGCACTAAAGAAAGGCAAACGGTCGATATACTGGCAATGGCAATGGTAACATCGAAAACGGTTAAGGATTGCCCTTCCCTATATGTAGCATTATATATTGTGAATAGTGATATAATGATTGTACTAGCCATTATCCCTTAAGTATTTCGTATCAATCCGTCCATGTTACTGTGTCAGCTCAAGAGTTCGACGGCTGAGGCAAAGTGCAACACCTGCTACAAGACGTACAAGATGTGCAAGGCGGCTGGTCAACAGAGCAGGGTGCTGACCAAATTTCCTTTCTGTGCTGTGCTAATTTGCCACTTTCAATGGAATTCCAACAGTCATGTTCGGGCTTCAAGGAGATGATGAGGTTGGAGGTCCCAGTGTTTGGTGATGTTAAGATACTTTCTGATCTCAACCCCGAGTTCCGGTCGTCAGCAACTCCCGTGGTGAGCAGAAGGTTCCTCGCTGGGCTTTGCTGCAGTAGTTGGCAGTGGCACCCAGGTCACTTGGCGATGAGGTGATAAGACATCTTTGTGCAGAGCGGAATTGTGATGCATCAAACCCAAAACCCTTACATTGCAACCCTGTTATTGAACAGGAGATGCCCATTGGTGGATAGGGTCATATGTTTCTTGACTTTCAGGTGAAATTGCTTAAGGGTTAGCACGAAAGCTGACACTTTTTTGTGATCCTTTGAGCATCCAATCTTTCTGACCAATCTACATGGGGCTGGTTGACGTGCCAACCACTGCTATGACCTTTTCAAGCCGAAAGGAGATCCGTAGTTGTGGAACACGTGCCCTGTGTAGGACGCAGGTCTAAGATGGAATCCAGCAACTGGCCACGCCTCAGTAGCTGGTGAGAAGGCAGCTTTCCAGAATGAGGGTAACCCCAGAATTTGGTGCTTTCCTCAATTGCAAAACATATCTAAACATCAAGATACATCGAGCATCTTCGCTTTTGTTCTTCGGGAAATGCCAGATTGGCATAGATTGACATATGTTGGCATATGTTGGCATGCTGCACTGCAGCTTTTTGGTGGTAGTTCAACGATTGAAGCATTGCGGGTCGCTTCCTGGGTTTGGCAATCTGCAGCGACAGCCACAGCCACCACTGTCTCAGCAACAAAGGAGTGGCAACAACCACGACACTGACAAGGGAAGTGAGCCAACCGAACAAACAAAGCAAGCTGAGACCAAAACGAACCAAGCAACCAATGAAACACACAACCAACCAAGAACCGAAACAGCCACCCAACCAATAAACTAAGCAATCCACAGCCAACCGCTGACATCAACCAACAAGAAAAACTCACAATACAACAACTATAGCAACATTTGCAGGAACAACGACAGCAACAACTTCGAAAAAACAATGACGGAAGACGTTGGCGAAGAGAGCCACGACAGAGTTGACAGCGAAAACGGCAATGACCGCAACCATAGCCACGATTACCAGAGCAACAGCAACAAGCGCAAACAGGAAAAGTGAAAAAAGTGACCAAAGTATCATGGGCAGTTCCCACCTAGTCACCCGGAGTCATGATCATGGAGCATCATTTCTTGTCACCTGGGATCACCATGGCAGTCTCTGGGGTCACCTGGAGTCATCCACCGGGGCCCCGTTCTCAGGTAGTCACCTGGGGCGAAAAAATCTTCACCAAAAACCAGCCCTTGACGGAGCTTCACGGCCGAGCGCGCGTGGTGCGCATTGCCTCCAGCGAACGCGCCTTTGCAGCTCTGCTGGAGGATGGTCCCTGGGCGTGACGCGGCAGGGCTGGCCCCAGGGAGCACTGTCCTATAGCTCTTAAGGATTTGATTCAGGTGGAAATTCAGGTTTATTCATCTGACTTTGTTTTTTTTTTTTCATGTGATTTCTACCAGTGTGACATCTGAAACTTTGAACTTCAATGGTTCGCCATGGCTAGAAATCACTTCTCCAGACATCGGGAGCAAAGCTCAAAGGGTTTGGGTCAGAAGTATCACGTGATTCCTATTGTTGGTCTGCTTCTTCAAGAGCATGGGCTTTGGCGGTTTCTTTATTGCGACACGTTTGCGCTGTTCTCAAAATGGAGCAACCTGAAGCATGAGGAGCAGCAACGCTCGCTTCTGATTTGTTCCAATCAGCTTTGCATGTGTAGAGTTTACAGTATGACAGGGCTCAAAGCAAGCAAGGGTTGGGGCTTTCCGAGTGAAATCAATGATTTGTGGTTCCCTAAACGGATCCAAAACTTTTCGCACATTTTTACACATGTTTCCTTTAAATCATGATCCACATTTTCAGAGATGCTGCCGATTTCAGGGAGTGTGGTGAGCTGGGGCTGCACTCAGCATGGTGGAGACAGCTACTTGACTGCAAGATGCTGCGACCAATCTATATTGGGAATTTGTTTGCAGACAGGAACCTGGCAATCATAATGGCAATTCAAATGGTTATTGACCGCTTGTTCTTAGCTGTTGTTGATCATTTGTGTCCCACGTTGTTGGTTCAGGTTTATCTTCAGATCCTGAATTCAGCTCCGGTCTGGAGTTGTCAGCCTGATTTTGTGGACGAGTTGCGGAGCTGTTGGTGTACAGTAGTCTCCCTTGATGTAGATAACTGCAGAAGGAAATCAAACTTTTTGATGGTCCAACAATGACCTACTGAAGGGATGTGTCCGGGATGAATGGATTTAGCACAAAAGAATAACACCATGTTCACAGACAGCATGCAGTTCGGCAGGTAGGGAAGTGCAACCTGAACTGATTCTCGGCAGAGAGAGCGATGGGACTGCTACCTGTCTGCGTGGGCAATCTGTGGTGTTTTGTAGGGGTTACTCAAACATACTTGAATATACTTGAACACTGCAGCTCATGTCATTGAAACCAAGGAGCGACCAAGTTGTAGAAATTAAGACTTGAGGTTTGAAGCAAATCACAAGTGCTTTCAGATCCCAGCGCATCAGGACGGGAGTCTCTGACATTGTCGCGTCCAGCGCGGCTTTTGCTGCCCGCAGAGTGGATGGTTCCCTGATCACCTGGGGGAATCCTCACTTTGGCCGCTCGCTTGTGCAAAGGTAGAACTGTTTATAGTGCTCAATGATGATTGAGAGTGATGAACTAATTCTACTTGCAGTAGAAGTGTTTGTAGTCGTTAGATATCGGATGTCAATTGTGATGACTTGTGACTTTATAGATCATGCCAAGTGGTTAACCATGGCTCGTGGATGGTGTTGCAATGTGGTGAGCTAGCGATGAGGTTGGCTTGTCCTAAAAGGCAGGGCAATGGAGTACCTCCAGAGATCCAAGTGACATCTGGTGATTTCTTCTTGTAAACAACTCAGAAATCGAAGATTCGGTTGGCGTAGCAATATGATAAGCCCATGCTGAATGCCGGATTCATTGGAATGTTACAGACGGTTCAGACCATCTACCACCGGCTACCCAAGTTTGGAATGGTTGCATGTTGTCGAACAATGGTGCTTAACCATGTCTTTTGACTGTTAATAGATGTTAATAGTCGTTACTGATGAACCATGAATGATCAACCATGATTACTGTTGGAGATGATTAACCGTTGCTGTTCAACATTCTTAGGCATAGTTTAGTGCAAACTATTACTGTTTTCTTTCTATGCGTCAATGTCTTGTGGTGTTCCTCTGTGGGCTTTTTCCAGGTGGAAGCTGTGCGGGTGTGGAACATCGGCCACTTGCCCTTGCAGATGAAGCTTGAAGGGGATTGGATCATATGGGCTGACAAAAAATGTTTACAAGCAATGAAATGTGAAGGCTTGTGACCACTAAACCATATGAATATTTATGGTTTGAACATGTTTGAAGCAACGAAATGTGTAGCTCACCACATCTCACCACTATTCGTAGTATTGTGTCATTTAGTTATATCATTTAAGAATCGACTTATCCAACGCTGTTAACCAACATGTTCAATGATCTTGCTCGATCTCTGTTGTTGAACTATCTGACAATATACAACAGCTCTAGGATTCGTAGTTGATCATGCGTCTACCTGATACAGGAGCTCTTAACTATTGCAAATCTTTACGATCATTTATCTATCAATGTTAGCCAAGGCCAACACTAGAAGTTAAAACAGTGTTTTAAGCAATGGTTACTGCAGTTGTAGAAGTTCATGGTGGGCAACAACTGCCAGCAACCAACCAGAGTAGATATGGTCAACATTTGTGGTCATCGGATCGGTCAAGAGGGATTATGTAACTATGTATAGTAGCTGTTGCTACGGCTACAGCAAAAATTATCGACCATAGCTCATATGTGAGCAAGTTGATTGGTTGGTGATACTATACACCACTATCTTTTTTGGAAGGGAGAAGAACGTTCCAGCCGACGTGATTTGTATGTGCAGGTCATCTCACGCTTGGATCAAAACAGCTTCATTTCGCATGTCATCTGCAGTACCGACCTGGAGCCAGGCCCCGCTGGGATTTTTCTGCTGGTCGCACATCGATGGCTTCGTCCGGCAGGTTATTGTAGGATTTCAATGGATTTCATTCCTAAAATCCTGAAATCCAAACATGGTGCTTTCTCAAAATAGGGGCCCCCAAATCATCCAATATTGACCCAACTAATTTTTTAGGGGTCCAGCAATGATCATAATTTGCCATTATCACCTCTATTTTCCACTACTACCCACTATTAACCATCACATTGAACGACTAACTAACCATGGTGGTTCAACCATCAACCAGGTGTGTTATTGGCTGACGCTGCCAAGGCTCCGAGGGATTGAGAAGATGGCGGCATCCTCTGCAGCTTTCGCAGCCATCGATGGGTCCGGGAAGGTGGTGACGTGGGGATATCCGTTGCACGGCGGTGACAGCAACGCAGTCATCCAGGATGGGAAGGGTCCCAACATCCCTCAGAAGTAGCTGACAGGGGAAGGGTCCCCAAACTTGGGAAGGATTCATGTGTAGTTGGGGGAGATCTTTGATGTTCTTTGATTTCCTAAGCTACTCCTGATGGAATGATATGGTGATGAGTTGATAGCGGATTGCGTGTTTGATTCTGATCCTTTCGAACAAATTTCCCTCTTCCCTGGAGGATTTGCACGATGTGCAGCAAATTGAAGCGACATCCTACTCCTTTGCTGCACTTCGATCAGACTTTCGGTCGCACCGTGCTGCTTCTGTCCCGTTGGACCACACGAGAGAGTGGTGTGCGCTTGAACAAGGAATTCCGTAGACAGATGTGTAGGAACTCAATATGACTCTGCATCTTTCTAGAGCAGACCTTATGCTTGTTTCAAGAGTCTGTGAATTTAATCACTGGGAATCATTAGCAATTGAAGACATCTTTGTTGTCATGTGCGCAATGATAACCTACATTATTAGTCAAACTAGTAAACTTGACCAAGTTGTCAGTGTTCAGACTGAATGCCTCAGCCCTGTCAGAGTCCCTCAGTTGCTGATAGGTCACCAAGCACTTGAGCCAGCTCTTGGTTTGCCAGTTGCGGTCATTCTGTGGATATGCTACCTGGATCTACCTGGATCTACCTGGACATCCTGGGTGACAAGAATCCCTGTGGAACCATGATGATCAGCTGATACATGTTGATAGGATTATTCCCCCTGTTATGGTTGCATCTTGTTTGTTATCGCTTATCACTGGTTTGTGGTTTCAGGATACCAACCAGTGTTATCACACTGCTTTCTATTGCTTGGTACTAAGGGATTCTTTCTCAAAAGAAGACTAATTAGGTTCATGAATAGATCAGTAACCAACCATCATCAACCAACCATCATCAACCATCCAGCTCCTATTGATTTCTCACTGTCCCATCCGTATGACTGGGATGCAGCGCCGAGGACCAGCAAGTGGTCACCTGGGGCGATGCTGCCTTTGGAGGCCATGGCAGAGCAGCACAGCGGTGAAACATGAAAAACACGCAGCCATGGACTGATTGTGTGATGATTGGCATAGATCATATCGGTCAATCATTGATGTAAACCTCTTAGATGTTAATGTCTAATCAACTGTAGCTGATCATTGATAATAATGAGTGATATTTTATATGATATTGGTTAATCATTGATACAAACTTAGATGTTAATCAACTGTTCGGTCAATTTGTTATTCTCGAACTATGCGTTGTGATTAATTAAGCATTATCATTTATAGCTGAGTTAGTTGACCATCATCATAGTTGATATTGATCATCGTATAAATTGCCGAGTCAATTATTGAACCTGCAATTAATTATCAACCATGATGATTTTGAGTATGTCCTCACTTTGGTATTTCATCACCTTGTTAATCCATACGAACTCGGATTACGACACGTTACGGCCCATAGTTCTCGGCCCTGAAAATTCATCCGCATCGATGAAACCTAGGGCTCCATCATCGGTCCCAGAGATGTTGGTCCAAGCCTGGGTCCATGGTTCAATTTCCTCGATGAATTGCCGAGTCTCCAAGGTCTAGACAAAGTTCTGCTAAAAAATAGTGGTTCCCAAGCGCACTTGATCAACAATGATGGATCGATAGATCCTTCTGATCAGCAACCTCGGAAAGTGGATCATTGGATAATCATTAAAGATCATGGTTCATCAATCATCAGCACTCGCTCATCTTCATTGCTGCCGTGCATCCCAGGCGATTCCTCCCTGGTGCGTGCGCAGTTGGTGAACGTCAAGGACTTGCGTGGCACCCGCAGCGCCTACTGCGCTGTGCGCTACGATGGCAGCGTGGAACTTGGGCGAAGCGACCGTGACGTTGGGCGACCGTTGGGAACCACCTAGGAATGGTTCTATGACTAGGAATGGTTGGACCACCAGGTAGCACCAACTAACACCAACTAACACCAAGTAGCACCAACTAGCGACCACCACGTTGGAATAGTCAGTTCCAACTGTCACCAACTGGCACCTGATACTATGATTATATATGATTATCAAACCGTCATCCAGGTATCCTTTTCTTATGAGCATTTAGCAAACAAGTTGTTTTTGGATCATAGCTAGTTTGATTCGGATTCTGAAACGGTTGATTTTGACACTCCACGGTCGGATTAGGTGTTGGGAAGTCAGCCATTCAAACCTTGTTCAACAGTCCGACAGTTATGAGCTGAGCTTCCCAAGTGGCTTCAGCGGTCTAATGGGTCAGCCATCAGGTCTCAGTGATGCATTGCTAGAATGTTTCAACTGGTTAATTACCTTGGTTCTTCACTTGATACCTTGGTTCTTAACTTGTGATTGTTCTGTAACATCTAGTGATTGTGAACCATCACTTTGTTGTTAAGTTTGTTTTTTCAACTTCCTTTGAAGTTTTGGTGGACTCGACTCTCAATTTGGTTGGGATTGTTGCGTACAATTATAGCCACCGCTGCAGCGATTGGCCACGGCGGCAACGGCCCCCTGAGGTAACTTGGGGCAGTGAAGATGCCGGTGGCGATTGCAGCCATGTCCAATCTGAGCTGTACGACGTGCAGCAGATTCAAGGTCGGAATCATTGCTGAACTGTCACTAGTGGTTGGGAGCGGTAGTGGAGGGTACCCAGGGCCCCTTCATCCACCTTGACCTGTCAGCTGTGGGTCCCAAGTTTACCCTGGGTAAACATTTCTCAAAGTAAAAGGATCACTGGCTGAAACCTATTCGCCAGCTGTCGTCAAGGGCGGCTGCCTCACCATTGGCCCATCACCAGGCATCTCCCCAAGAGGGGTTGGGACAATGGAAGAATTGGGACAGGATATGAATCACATCTAGTTCCAAATAAATCTTATGGGCTTAAGATGGCTTAAGAGGATTATACAGACATATTCCTTCATATGCAAACACGGAATTAAATGTAATTACCCATCGTTTGATCAATACATATAGAGTACATCTTCAGACTTCTTCGATAGACATGATGACATGATATACACAGACATGATGGACATGATGTGATAGGATATGGTAAATGTATCCAACATCTCTGGCGATCCCCCGGCTCCTGGGATCCAGGCACCGGAGCAGCCTTTGCTGTGCTTCGATCTGATGGACGCGTGGTGACGTGGGGCGATGCGCCTCGGCCTCACTTTGTTGGTGAATTCTTCGGTCATTTTTGACTGGGCTACACGCCTACACGTTGATATAGCTATGTGATGTCATTTACTGACATTTTTACTTATTTAGTACATGATTAACTTGTGGTTATATTGATTATGTGGAGGTATTTGCACGAAATACATAGCATATGTACAAAGATGTAAAGGTGCGTATTTCAAGATGTATGTATATGAGTAGGAGCACTGCTAAGACGCAACCCCGACAATGGATTTTCAACCCGCTGGCATGTCGCGGGGGTTTGCTACAAGGTTTGTTCGAACCTCACAGCACCATGTGTTTTGCTGCATGTGCCACCATGCTTGCGTCATGAAAGCAGTTTCTACAGTTGCTTCCCCCTCCAGAACCATTAGTTGCTATCTCCCAGTTTTTGAATCCCAGTTGGTCGTTGAAAGTCCTTCCAACCTGGAACTACCCTGCATCATTCAGTCGGTCAAGTTCCTCGATGTTTCAAGGGACAGGCTGGGGAGTACCCTGACGTCAGGAGATGGCGGGTGGAAACAGCGAAGCCGTGCGCCAGTGACTGAACTGTAGCTGGTGGCTCCTAGTGGATGGGTGGCTCAACATTTTGTGAAGCTGGTTTCAAGATGTTGCAAGTCAGGAAACCATAGATAAACCCCAACTCTTGCGCAATGAAGCATCAAGTTTTTGTAAACTGGGATACTGCAAAGTGAGTTGCTCACATGGATTGATCACTAACAATGAAACATCAAATCCTCCGGGATCAATGCTGGTTGTTGGGACAGGTGACCTGACACTGAAAACCAACCAGCGACAGGAGTCCATGAGTCTGACGAGGGTACAATTTGAGGTTGTAAACCACATGAGCTCACATGTGTTGGTAGTTCAAAGTAGTTATGGATTAGATTTCGAAGCAGGATAACCACCACGAACCACAACTCAACCGCTAACCAACCAACCTGGCACAGTCTTGAAACCGTGCAAGTTAAGAAATGGCTGATATTTGCCGGTTGTATCGAGTTGTGGCATCAACTTATTGTTTGTATCCAACATGAGACAGAGACAGTGCGACCAGTTTCTGTAGCAGCTATTCCCATAGGTACTCGCGTTTTTGGGAACGGTCTAGTTATCAAGTGTAAGTAATTACCAAAAGTCAGAGTTGTACCTTTTGGTTGCTCAGAACAAACCAGGTTGTTGTGATCACATTCCCAAAATGACCAGTTTCTACTCTAACTGTTCGGTTTCTAACCCTTTCTCTGTGCGGACCCCAATAGTGTTGCCAAAAGCGTTGGTTGGTGGTTTCGAACATTTTTATTTTCCCCAATGTATTCCCAACTCTTTTGTTGGTTGACTAGTATTTCTCACAGGGGTGGTTCAACCACCAACCAGCGAATGATCATTATAAGCCAGTCGAATCATAATATCTAACCATTTTTCACCAACCATGGGTGGTTCAACCACCAAGCACCACGCACCAGTGGTTGCTACGGTCGCCCCCTTGGCACTAGCCATCACCAGCTGTAGCAATTTGTGTACCGAGGCAGCTTTACGAGGTGGACCAGCTGGCTGCCATTGAATCGGCCTTCGCAGCCATCCGTTCGGAAGCTCAGGGAGGGCACGTTGTGGAGATGCCTAGCTCCCAAAAGATGGAGAGGCCCAAAGATGGATGGTTGGTTGGTTGGTGGTTGGATGTGGTTGGTGATAAATGGGTGGTGTTGGTGCTGGTTGAGCGTGGGCCAGCACATCGCGCACACCCGACGTGGCTTGGTTGCAGTCGAATGTCTAGAATCTGATAGTTTACCCCAAAATAGTGTGATAGTTGGCTATAAAGAAATGATAAAGAAACGGGATAAGATATAGTTGCAAAAATTGTGCAGTCCAGCTTTTTGTTCTTTCCCCTTGTCACATCTCTTGCTTCATGCAGGTTCCCGCTCAAGTGGCTAGTGGCTACCAATCGGCAGCTTGGTGGTTGTTGATGGTAAGTTCATTGTGGAGAATCGGGACCTCGCCATCCCAAAGGGGTTGATTTTTAGTAGGTTTGGCCAATGCTCTTCACAAACATGAGCACGTCAAGGGTGAATACCGTAGTTCAATGGGCCAAAGATGGGTTGGCGTGATGTTTGTTGAGCGAAGACCATGACTGTTTCCGAGCGCTGAGAGGTCAGGCTGATCAGGAGTCACCGGTTTTTAGTAGTTCACCACCATAGTGTGTAGTTGATTTTAAATTGGATTTTCCCGAAAAAAATGGTCATTTTCCATTGCCAGCTTACCAAAAGAGTGTACTTGGATGTGCACCTCCGCTTAGTAACTGGGTCTTAACCCTTAACCATGGTTTTAAGGGGTACAGGTTATCTGATGGGCTTTATGACCATGGTGAACCAACCCCCACTGCACATCCAGGCATCGATGGTTCCTTGATCACCTGGGGAGATCCTCGCCGCGGCGGCGACAGCAGCAGCGTCCAGCAGCACTTGGAGAAAAGTCATTTGCTAGCGATTCTGATGCCCCCAACCTTCCTGATGCGATTTTAATAGGAAAACCATGGCAAAAAGTTGAAAACCATGACAAAGCATCAATTCTGAAGGATTTTTGTCGATCATCAATTCTCGGATTACCTGTTTTGGGAAGCCACCAGTATCGAGGGGTTCGTGTGTAAGCCGTAAGCGAGCAGTGGTGCGAACCGAACGCAAAGGCCGGGTTCAACCATCCTGACATTGGCCGAAGTTCAAGAAGACCAATCTGTACATGTTTGGTTTTTTGGGCATGTTCAACTAGAGATACAGGGGTTTGACCAGCATCGACATGAACACTGATTTTGGCATGTCTATTGCTGCTTGTCTGCCATGGCTCGGCCCATTTTTAGGGGCTCATCATGCCCCAGGCAGGTCATGTAGGCAGGACTGGCATATGGATGGATATGAGTATCCGACAAAAATTATCGTCAATTAGTTTTATCATCGTGCAATCATTGGTTTTAGAGAAGTAGTCAAAACCCCCAAAAGCGAGTAGGTCCGACTGAAAAGCGAGTCCCTGCCACCCCTGATCTTTTCATAAGGCCAAATTCTGGAAATTCAAGTGTGTCCCAAAGCGAGTCCAAAGCGAGTCCAGTTTCATCAATTCCAGGGCTCGGGCCACCAGGTCCCCTTTTCCCGTCCATGCTTTATACAAGTGAGCTTGTTGATGCGGCCATGACGCCCCAAGCCTTTGCTGAATGCCTTGGTCAAAGGAAAATAGAGTTTGCTGTTTGTTCAATGTCTATTCTTAATTAGTTAACGATGAATGAAAGAAATAGATAAGATCCAAAGCATGAATCATGCTGAAACGCAGAAACCCGCAAAAGCGAGTAGGTCCGACTGAAAAGCGAGTCCGGACCAAATGATGGTTACCCAAACAAATAATTTCGTCCGCCACTCATATGGTAAAAAGTGGTGCTACAGTGCAGTTCAATGGCTCACCCCAGCTTCCAGCTGGTGGGGTTACCACCCCAGAACAAAACCAAGACAAGGGCTCCAATTGACTGTATGGAACTAATAATTCGACCTCGACACTGGCTTTGGCCATCTGCAATCCATTAGGTTCACGGTGCATGCGCATTCGCAATGAAAGACCTCCGGCT
Organism: Symbiodinium kawagutii; assembly: GCA_009767595.1. Classification (NCBI taxonomy): domain Eukaryota; class Dinophyceae; order Suessiales; family Symbiodiniaceae; genus Symbiodinium; species Symbiodinium kawagutii. The sequence continues at coordinate 141,683 of VSDK01023723.1, forward strand.
TTCCCACACATAGAATCATTTACATGAGATAGTTGATTTATAATATCAATATATATCATTGTATATTCCCTTTCTTCACGTTTGTTCTAAAGTATCAGCCATTGTGGAGCACCATTGTGCAGGTATTGGTGTTGACACCAACTTGCATAGCATTCCCAGAGAGAAGAGGATGCCAGGGCCCAAGATGCGAAGCGATCGGTCCGAGAGCAGCGCAACGCGAATCGCTGCCCTTCGCGCCTGAGGTCCTTCGACGACACGCACAAGGTCTACAGCCGTTTGGAAGCCATGAAGGTGGCAAAGGAACAGGTGGGGAAGCGGCCTGTGATCCACCGCGGCCTTGGTGTCAGCAGGGTCAAGGGCCACAGGCACCAGCCAGAGGTGGACTGATAAGGACACAACCAGATCTGGATGATGCAGTTTGGAGATGTAGCTGAGTCATGCTGAGCCAATGTCATGAAGCAACTGTTGCGGTGCTAAAGCTCGCTTGGTTGGCCAAATGCACCATGTCACCCTGTAGCATCACTGTGCAGCACAGTTCATCATCGTGTTTTGACGGTGGTTGGACTCCTGCTTCCAGCGCAAACGCGTTGACTCTCTAGCATACAGGTTCCAGACACAGAGACTTTCGCAGGGCTGCAAGAAATACATGGCTGTTATGATGAAGCAGATCCAGTAAGGGAATCATATTGGGAAGCTTCAAGACATCAGGCAGGTTCCAACTGACAATCCAACAAGCAGGGCAACCACACTGGGGCCGAGTCCCTCATGGCAGGCCCAGATGCGGGAGAGGGCAGCCGAGTATGTCAAGGAGGGGAGGAAGGCACCAGCGCTGCGGCTGTGGCTGTTATGGGGTCCATGAACAAATGGATGGTTTTCCTCGAGAAACCGCAGCGAGACTTTCTCTGTCCTGTAGGATGCCGATGATGCACGGAGGTAAATCCATCCAACGACGTCACGTAAAACTTCTGCGTTTTCTTGATCGAAACTGGTTACCCGGTTAACTGCAACTTGTTAACAGCATCATTGTGATGGTTAACTGGTTAACTCTGCATCCGCGTCCAGGTTCCCGTAAAGGAGTGGCATGATGTGCACGAGAGCCTAGCAACTTGCGGCTCCCAACCGACCGTCAGACTTGCACGAAGAGTGGCTAGCGAAGATAGTTGCACAAACCATTCTGAGGATCACAAAAGGGGTCCGTATATGTCCATATCAGCATCTATCAGCTAGAATCATGCAGCTTGCCGAAGGTTGCCTTTCATGGTCAGAGCTTCATGTGCTGCCGGGCATGCCATGATGCACCAAGTGACCTATGGCGAGCCAAGGTACCGGAACACCATCACACGGAAGCTACAGCATCCTCCGGGCTTCAGACACCGTCAGGACACTGAGCAGCCTTGGCGCCACGATGTGACCTGAGGAAACTCCTGGAAGGTCATTGGAAGGATCTGGCGGATGAATCTGCTTGTTCTATAGATGTAGAGGATCATCACAGAGATCATTTCCTGCACTTGTCAGAAGAATTGCGATTTCGAGTTTTCGAAAAAAATGGTTTGGCATTCAGAAGCACCAGGTACATGACCATGCTTCAAGGAGGGGGAGACCCACAAAATCCATGAACTTTGTTGAAAATTGATACTCTCCACAGAGGGTCTGTATCCCGACCATGAATCATGATAGCAATCTATAGCGGTTGGCGTCCAGTTTGAGTGTTGCCGATCACTTTATGATCGGAATATATGTTTTTTACATATTTAATCCACCGGTCAACTGGTATGATATCAGCTGGGATAGGGGTTATATGTTCTCTGCAAGAATATGCACATAATGTTTCATGTACGTATGGTGTTCTTGTCTATCAGCAGTTAATAGCACATATCAAGATGCGATATTGGAGCGTCCAGGGCTCGCTGCTTTTTCACATTAAAACGTTGGCAATAAGTCCATCGTGGTGCCCCCCCGCAACAGAAGGGTGTTTTTTTTCTCGCGAAAAAGAATCATTTTGGGATGGTTTAGACATACCACTAGGTATAGACACGCATTCCAATCATCATCCTACTGTATCTCATCATCTCGCGGTTGTTTCGCAGCACCGTCACGGTTGAAGGAGCGCGAAGGCAAGCGTGACCAGACGGCCGAAGTGGCCAGCGAGCAACTTCCTCATGGCCGATGGATGTTGATGGATGTTGATGGCTTGGAGAAGCAGAAACAGATCATGGGAATCTCAGCAATGCAACAATTGTGACCACGCAACTAAGTCTAGTGGGAACATGCTCAAGTGGGGATCTAATCTTTTGATAGAATGGATATTCGGTCAATAGGTTGTATGATGTTGTATGAATTGTGAGAAGAGTACCAAACACACGTTACCCAGAATGTTGCGAAGAATTCCAGCTGCTTCGCTCGCGGCTGTGCAAATCTGGTCCCTGAAACTGACAAAGCCATGAATATTTTGATACATTTTGTGGGATTTCCAAAGGTCAATCACTTAATCATGTGGATCTCTTGATGCCACCATCAATGTTTGATTGTAATCTATGATCGATTACCTCGTCATTTTGCTCGCAATTCTACCAATCAACATTTTGTGCTTGTAAATCATCATCCATTGCGCCGGCCGTTCTGGATGGGGTCTCCATCAGCCGTTGGTGGTCAACAATCAACCAGCTGGTGATCCAGAATGGCGATCAATGCGTTTGAGAGTGACCTGGTGTGCCACCAGGAATGTAGGTGACTACCAGGAATGTCCAGGAACAGGGTAACCATAGGCATGATATATGTATATATAGATATACATTTCAACGCATTTAATCACCAGGAGTTGAGTATTGCTTTTTACTTCATTTGCTATCATTCCAATGGTTCTTGGTTATATAATACCGTTGTAGTAATTAGTTCTTTGTATCGTTATTCCACTGCTGTTCATACCTATAGTTGAGAGGTACAGTTAGATTCCTGGAGTTAATCCTATTCTTAATAGTCATTATCCCCTGCCTATCATTCAATAGAACTAAGGTACTACACTCATTCATTTGTTCCCCTATAGTCATGATTGCTATCTAGTTGTCATTCTCCCCTATACTCAATCGCTTGCAACTCCTTCAGCACTACCAAGGTCCACTGCTGGGAATGAGGAACGGAGAGCGCCGCAGGCCTGGGAAGCGAAGCTGCTTGGGAGTTGATGTTGGTTGCAGTTTCCTTGACGTGGCTTGAGTGACTGGGCTGGTTGGCAGTTGGGTGGCAGGTGGTGGGCAGTTGGTTGGCATGGTTGGTTGCTTCTTTGTTGAGCAGCACCTCCTTGGGCCTTCGCAAAGTGTGCTTGGCAGCATGGTTGCCATCATGTTTCCATTTTTTCTTTTAGATCCATGGGAAAAAGAACACGATTTCCGATAAATCTTACAATTCTCATGCATTGCTTCCAAATAGTTTGCAGACGCACAGACTTGGTTCTCTGAATCTTTCTGGGCCCTTTCTGGGATCATGTCAACTAAATTTGCAAAGACTTACGCACATTCTTGGCAGAAGCGTAAGCAGACGGGATGTGGATTCCCGACTGTTCAATTAAACGCTAGAAAACACTGTCCACTGTCCTCGGAAGCATCCTGGCTTTCTTTGTCAGAGATAGGACGTGGATGGATTAGGCATAATGTTAGACATGCAACCCATGGAGTCCCCATTTAACATTCACGGGACAGTCCATCTTATTTCATCTTACCCCACAGATTTCCAGGATTGTCTCGCCATTAGCCTGGTTTGACAATCCCCTGCACCAAAAACGTAAAATTGGATACCTATCCCGTGTCCCGGGAGAAAAAGCCGAAAACTACCTTGAACCATGCTCAGGAACCATGGCAATTTCCGTCAATCAACCACCACTAGCCACCATTGACCGCTGTTGATCACCATTCCTCGTCTATCTTCCAGCTACGAGGCCTCCATTCCCAAGGCCAAAGCCACGGTGACACCGCAGGTGAACTGCGGGTTGGTTGGGAATTCAAGAAGTGAATCTCTGCATTGAGCAGAGTCAAAAGCCCAGCTGGTTGGTTGATGCTGATGCTGATGTTGATGTTGATGCTGATGTTGATGTTGATGTTGATGCTGATGTTGATGTTGATGTTGATGCTGATGTTGATGTTGATGTTGATGCTGATGTTGATGTTGATGTTGATGTTGATGCTGATGTTGATGTTGATGTTGATGTTGATGCTGATGTTGATGTTGATGTTGATGTTGATGCTGATGTTGATGTTGATGCTGATGTTGATGTTGATGCTGATGTTGATGTTGATGTTGATGCTGATGTTGATGTTGATGTTGATTGGTAATGAAATGGACGAGTATGGTAGGATGCAAAGCAGCTAAGCAGCAGCGTGAAATGAGTGGAGAGGATGATGACAGCAACGCCGGACTTTGGCTAGACCGCGTCCACATTTGCGACAAAATATGTAATAGATCTGGCATCAGCACCACTAAGCAGTCAGATTCAAAGATTGATGGTTTGAAGAGTCTCTTCTTTTCATACGGTGTCCATTGTATGAAGGATTGAAGTATACATATATTGAAGTGGTAAATTGCATGGATTTTTCTTACTCATCAGCAGTCAAACAAGGACACACCGCTGCATGTCACCATGTGTAGCTTCAGTGTTCTATGCAGGCGGCACAACTTCCCCCACCACCGCCCATGGCACCGAAGATGTGCAGGGCCTAAGGGACTGGTGGTGCCTGCGAAATTGGTTTGCGAAGAATTTCTTTTTCGGATTCTTTGAAAGTGGAAGAGAAAAAGTCATGAAACTCACGTGAAAGTGATGGGCACGATTTCAATCAGTGTGAATTGGTCATCCAAGATTGTTCCATTTAGAAGCTCGCACTTTGATATCCTGTGATAGTCACACCAGACTAAACTCTTTCTGTGATGTAGAGTCCCCATAGGCCAAGACCAGGTGGGCCCCCAGCAGTTATAAGTTGACTAATAAGCCAGCTAGCTATTTAGAAATATTCACAATAGCAGATCCGGCTTGACCCGGCTGTATAAAAAAAATGCAGTGTCTACCGTTTGGGATATTGGGAGGATTGATGATGTTTATCTTCTTGATTCTCATCTCAAGGTGTACACATGTACCTTTCCCAGGTTTGGACAGCACGGTAGGCTTGCGCAGCGGGTCCAATCATTCAGCTAGGTCATACCAGCAATTGCCCGCTGCAGCTCCAGCACCCTGCCGGAGCCTCAAAATCGCGGCTTCAGTGCTGAAAGGACGCGAGAAGGGAATTTCATGCATATAAGGAACCTTTCGGAAAGGCTCTTTGGTTGCCCAGATTCAAGCATGCATTAAAGCAGGCAGTCCCTGCGAAGCATTGCAAAACCCAAGAGCGAGCTCTTGGTTTTCGTGGCGATTGCTCGTGGTTGGTAGCGGTTCTCCAAAATTCTAAGAACTTTGCAGAAGCAAATCGCCTTAACCGAGTTCCTGGATCCAGAAATTTTAAGAGACCAATTCGCCTTAACATGAAAGTGGCTAAGCCTTGGTGGATTTTGGTCTCTTGAAATCAGAGATACCATGAGATCCCCAAGTTCCAGGTGCCTCCGGCCAACTACCGCTGGGGATCCCAAGACTGTTACCGTGGGTTAAGCAGGCTGCATGACCGAGAAACCATGATGTTCAGAAGGTGTACTTCGAAAGACTTGATTTGGGTGTCCATCATCCATAATTAGTGATTAGATTATTGACTGTCCATTTAGACAACTGTTATGGATTATGGTGTGTTCTTGCGGGTCATTGCAAAAGATGCCCACCACTTGAGATGGGATTCCCGATTGGCCCTGCTGCATCATATGTTTGAACACGTGCACATCGTGCACTCTCATGTAATCTCCAAGCCTTAGTGCGCTTCAGCCGTTCAGAAGATGCTTCAGCACTTTGACGTTGAGTTCAAAGCCGATTTCCCTGGGTTCGATTTATACCAAAATATAGGTCAGACACATAGCAATGCCCCAACCAAAAAAGCCAAGCAACCTGTAGAGTTCAAAATTCCGGATGGCTTGCTATCGTAGTCCGCGGCTGTTATCATTTTACAATTCCTGAGCTGGTTGTTAACTGGAGAGTATGCAAGAAATTGTTAAGGTTGGTGGATCTCCATTTTGTTGACCACTGTTGAATTTTGATCGATCATATCATCATATCCCAACACTAATGGTTCCCCGTTGACTGATTTGCCAGTTGTCATCCGCAGTGACATGTTGGCTGATATCCCAGTCATAGTTGGTCGACAACGGTTGTTCTCTCAATAGCTAACCACTATTATTTGCTACTTCTTTCTTGTTGATGTCCCTTACCAGCCAATGTTACTTTTTTTTGGCTATTGGCCTTCAACAATTGCTGTTTGCTCTCATTTCCCTGTAATTTTCCTCTTACAATGAGTGTCAGCTAATTAGACCTTGGTTGATATCATACCGGTCCGTGACCACCAAGAACAACGTTTCCCCATTACCACTTTTGATCATCTTTGATTGTTGGCTGACATTCCATATCCTTGTATATAAGCCCTGTTATGATTCATTATCCCGTTACGATCAGTACAGTATCCATTGGTCAAATGTTGGATGATATCCCATTGATTATGAGCCATTGCCATCCGAAGTTATCCATGACTAACCATAACTAGCCATACGAAACAACATTGACCATAAAGAGCTACCCATAATCAACCATCGCTAACCACGACCCACTATGATCAGCCAGCATTCACCTTTGATTATGCTTAGTGATGCTTGATTATGGTTATATATATATATATACTTGGAAAAGGTCACACCATGACTAGCTACCCATAGGTTCCACCATGATTGGGCTACCCATAGGTTCCACCATGACTAGCTACCCAAAGGTTCCACCATGACTAGCTACCTCTAAGCAACCATTCAACTTTGGTTGATATCCCTTTGATCTTGTTGCACCTTGCCTCAGGTTCTGGAATGCAGCGGCCCCAGTGGCAGCTCAGGCAAGCGAGGGCAGTTTTTCACGAGCTTTGGTTGACCGGCGAGATTTATTGGTTGGTTAAGAAATAAACCATTACTTGGTGACGAATGACCAGCTAGGTATTGAATGTATAGGTTTACTTGGAACAAATTCTTTAGTTGCTATCAAATAGATTATTAGTATTAGGCATTACACGACTATCAGATAATTTGTTGCAAGTTGTTAGTGGTTAAACAAGCTATTCAATTCGAATAGATTATTGGTATTAAACCAAGTGTTTTACGTTCAATAATATACGAGATGATTGGCATTGATTATCAATGAATCACCAGTTCTTCTACTACTATACAAGTGTTAATGGTTAAAAACCTGTCATTAGCCATTAATTGATCAGCTTTTTTAATGGTTCGCAATTCTTGCTTTAGCTCCACTTCTTCTTCTTCTTCTTCTTCTTCTTCTTCTTCTTCTTCTTCTTCTTCTTCTTCTTCTTCTTCTTCTTCTTCTTCGTTTTTTTGGGATTTCACCTCGGCAACACATGGAGAAGCTTCGCTTTCTTTGGGAGTTCACCTTCTCAACGCATTGAGAGCAGCATTTTTTTTGCCAACCTTTGGCCCACTGGAGAGTTGGGTGTGCCATGTTTCTCCGTGGGAGGCGGCCTGGCCACCGGACCCAATGAGGCACAGGGCAGGTTGGTTCGGTTGGTTGCTTCAGAAAGAGGCGACCTTCAGATACCTGCAGAATTCAAATACCTTCAAATGCGTGCAGCTCACATAGAAAGAATATTTTATGAGTTTAAGCACAGAATATCATATATCAGTAATAGCATAGCACACGTGTCTACATATGTACATGTGCGCAATCACCCATGTATTGTTGTATATCTACAATTACGTATGCACTCGCAGGCGTTGGTACCAATGATCAATGTGTGCCCGCGCACGACATTGCATTGCAGTACATTGCGTTACATTGTAGCGCGTTGGATTACATTGCATACATGCTATCATATTCATTAATTGCTTGATAGACATTGCACCGCGTTGCATTACGTTGCACTACACTACACGATACACCACACTTCATTGCATCACATAGATGCACAAACACACATCCAAACATAAACACATGCAAGCATGCATCCACGATGTATCTTCGTGCGATTGTTCTGAAACATCCAACAACATGAAGCTTCATGATGCATCTCACCACATGAGCCAAACAGTATCAGGTTGAGTGTTCGTGGGGTCGCAACAGGGCCGAACGAGTCAAAATATCTGGTACCCTCGGGGGTCACCTGATGCCTTGCTGGGCGACTGTGTCTATCCCTGGAAGTGGTGGATTCCCTGGCAGTTTCGCCGCCTTTTGGGAAGCTTACGGGAAGACCCATCGTTTTTAGGCGAACATCCCATGATTAAATCGTCATAAAATTCCTATCACTGTGAATCATTTATCACGGTTATGATGGTGATGCATCATGATGCAACATGGCTGTGAAATGTCATGAGTCATTATTAGACCGTCATGTTGTCCATCAATGATCATGAACGATTCTTCATTGGCAGACGGAGTCGCTTCTGACACGTTTGTGAAGTTGCTGGGTGGCCGACCGTTGCACGCTGCGGCAGATACCAGTTGCCAGCCCCGAACCTGTTTCAGCCCATGGCGATGAGGCTGGAGCTGTGTTGAAGGATCGATCCACACAGTACCCAGTTGCTGAGCTCCAGCTGTTGAGGGCCATGGAGTTTTAGAAGATTCATGTTTTTTTTGCGTGTTTTTTTCAGGCTTCTGGGTTTTTACTTCTGGAAACATGTGGAACATGTGTAGCCGTTGCTGGTTGCGACATCACACGCCTTGTGATCCTGACAAGAAAAAAGAGCTGCGGAGATTGAACCCTACTGATGGTTTGACCACCCACCCGTTTGACCACCTTGACCACTTGACCACCTTGAACACCTTGACCACCTCGACTGGCTCGCATTTGCGAAAGAATTCCCCGACCATGAGTATAGAATTAAGATTGGGCAAAAGAAGGTTTCAACTTTCAACATGTTTTAAGGACGGGTTAATGTTTGTTCTGAGCGCACACCTCGTGCTTTGCATCAATGTATGCTGATATTATGTTGATCCCTACTTGCCGAACCATGCTTTAAAGTGGGTAGTGATGTTAGTTGTTTTCTATTGGCTTTGGATATCTCCGACTCATTGAGCTCTGCCAACGTTGGATGTCAGCCATTGCTGCGTTGCCAGTCCGCCGAGTGGTTTCCCACCGTTCGGAGTGCCAAGATGTGCCAAGATGGGACGCATGTGAGTCCACGGGATCCAAGTTATCCGCGCTTTTGCTCAGAACGACCAAATTTCATGGCGATTTATTAGTTGACATGGATTCCAATCCAAATCCGCTTGGCTTCACGGTTTCCCCAGTTTGACATGTCGCTTTCCACTGGTCTGTGACACCTTGGTTTTGGTTCCCAAACGAACAGAATCAGTGAACTGCTGCTCCAAACTGCCGAAATCTTTGATGCTGTCAAAGTCACCAGTTGGTTGTACCCAATATGAAGCTAAACATCAACTGGTGACTGTTGACTGACATTGGGTACCCCATAGTTGGTTGTTAACCACCTCAACTGATGACTTTGTCATTGACAATTCACCACCATTGACCACCATCAGCAGTTGGTTGACCACCTATTGGTACTACACATTTCGTTGGTCAATGTTGGCCTCCTCGGTGTGGATGTCGCTGATGTCGCTGAGGCCGAGTCAACCACCCGCTGGGACACTGAGGGAGGGGCGCGCCACGTGGTGCTTCAGCAACAAGGGATGGTTCGGATCACGGGTGGGATGTAGTGACCATGGAGTAGTAGTATGTTGTAGAGCAGTACACTTTGTACGTAGGGACATGAGTGGAATGGATGTGAAGTTTGGGCTCAAAAAGCTGGAGCTTTTTGAAGAATGGCGATCCACCCACTTGCCATGGACACCTTGGACAGGGTTCCGGGTCTTTCGCATGGGCATCTCGGTTGGCAACAACATATGCCCGAATTGTTGGCATGGCTGTGGATGTGGGAACAGCTCTTGACCCTGATTCCAAGCCCCAACCGACCGCCCCTGAGCGATTTGCTGGATGACCTTGGCAAGGGAGCAGTGTCCGCCTGTGTGCAGGCCGCAACTGGGGCCAGCAACATGGTCTTCCCCGGTGTGGATCGCGACTGGGATGCAGGGTTCATCGACGAGATGATGGAGCATCTTCGCCAGTCCTTGGACATGTTCACAGTGACGTTGTCCTCCTGGATCACTCATGGGGAATGCCGTACCGTCACCGTGGTTCAGCACATGGAGGCTTTGGGCTACTTGGTTAGCGGCTCTACGGAGATGCAATCACTGCCAGTGGTTGCGCTGCTGGATGAGTGGTTGCGTTCTTTGCTGAATCATGTTGCGGACTCCCAGTATGAGATCGCCAAGGAGCAGATGCGGGATCGCGTGGCCAACGTTGCTGAGGACCACTTTCGCAGCCCTCGTGCCGTGCTTGAGTGCATTCGAGGCCTGGGGGACCAACCCTTGTCGGCTACCTTGGATCGTGAACCTCGAGGTGGAGTTCCTTCGGCTTCTGGCGTGCGTCGCCCTACCCAACGTATGCCTGAGGACAACAGCTGTCGGGACTCGTCTTCTCGGTCGGCCTCTCGTTCCAGGTCACGGTCATAGGATGCTACAGCAGCATCCATGTCTTTTTACCGCACCGATCTGCGAGTTCATCGGTGGCAAAATGGCTGCTAGCTGAGTTGGCCCCCCTTTCACTGCGATGCTTCCCTGAACGTTTTTATTTGGGTTTGTTTGTTTTTGGTTATCCCCTGAAGGTTGGTTGCAGTCAGCCTGCATTTTGCTTGCCATGAGGGTTGCATGGGGTTGGTATCATGTTGCATGTTTTTCCTTTCACACATGACACGAGTCACGTCACTTCACAGTCCACAGGGTGTGGACCATACACAGAATCGTGTTCGGACCGCCGCAGATGGCTAAGCTAGAGGAGGTGTGGCAAGCCCTCCGTGAAGCCCAGCTGGAGGCTTTGGCACCCGAACTGCTGCGCCATGGTGTGCGGTGCATGTCCGACCTTCATTTGAAGGCGGCTGCCCTGCTTGACAGTGGGATCAAGCAGTGGCAACTTGAGAAGTTGTTAGCCGGTCCCCAGCGGGTGGAGACTGTTGCAACTCCAGCTCGGGCCGATCTCCCTGTGCCCTTTAGCGGGAGGCGTGCCTCTCTTGCTGCAGCTTTGGCGGCTGGGAAGCCCAATGAAAGGAAGCGCTCGTTGGAGTTGTTGGACTCCGATGTGTTGGCCAAGTCCACCAACCCGACACAGGATGCCCGGGTCCGTACTTACCTGGCGATCTGTAGGGTTTGGGACCAGGAACCATGGCCACTTTCAGTGCATTCGGTTCGTTGCTTCGGTGCCTCCATGAAGGTTGGGGGATATCGCAGCGCAGCTGTTTACTTCCAGGCCGTGTGCAGTCACCAGCAACGTGTGCTTAGGACATCGGTGTCTTCGTTGATCAGGTGCTGCATTCGCGATTGTGTCAGGTCGATCTTGAGAGGACTTGGCGTCTCCAAGCTCAAGGACAGCTTCGATGCCCTGAAGTTAGGCGAGATTCGCACTGCTGCTGTTGATGGCCCCTTTGATTTTGGCTGTGACGACCACATCAAGGACATGGTCATCATTTGCACCTGGTATATGCTGCGTGAATCCGAGATGTCACAAGCTTGTTTGAACCACCTCAGTTTGGTGGGTGACGAAGCTCAGCTTTTGATACCCATTCACAAAACGGATGGCTATGGCAAGTTGTCGTGCAGATCACTGAAGTGCTCTTGCCGCTTGACCATGCATCGCATGTGCGTTTGGCATGCGGTGGAGCGACACCTTCTTCGTGTTCATCAACATGCTGCATTGGCTGCCCGCAACAGCTTTCCATTGTTTCCCACTGCTGAAGGAGCTCATGCAAGCAAGGCGAAGTTCATCGCGGCCATCAGAAGAGTGATTGAGCTGACCGGCACACCTTTGACTCGAGATGATCCGAACGGTCGCCAGCTTGACCGATTTTCCGGCCATACATTGCGTGTGGCGGGTGCACAGATGTTATCCCGTGCAGGGGTGGCATTGGAACATATCCAACTGCTGGGGCGTTGGTCATCCCAGGCCGTTCTTCGGTACACCCAGGACAGTGCATTGACCGTCGTCCCCGAGATCACACACGTGGTGGCTGGCAGCTCCTCGTCTTCCAGTTTGCCTTCAGTGCCTCAGGTGTCGGTGGTTACAGCCCCTGCTACTCCTGCACCGGTTGTCGAAGCTCCTGTCGCAGCACAGCAGCCGGATCCATCCTCGCCTCTGTTTGACGAGGACAAGTGGAACCAGTTGGCCGATCTTCAACATGACATGATGGCTCTACGTCAGAGCTTGCAGAAGCCTGCAGTTAGCTATGTGTTTCGCCCTCGAGCCAAAGTTTTGCATATGCCATGTCCATATGAGGCCGACAATGCTCCCAACAGTTGGAGGACCCGGTGTGGCTGCACATATGGCAATGCCAATTTTTGGAGAACTTCGGATTGCCCCTCACACCTGCGGAAGTGCAGGAAGTGTTTTGGTACTGAGGGTGCGTCTGATTCGGATGATAGCAGTTCATCTTCTAAGTCTGGAGTGGTGTCCACGGATGGCGACTCCTCCAGCGATTCATGTTGACACAGCTGGATGTCAACAACTGGTGGGTGAAACATTAGTCGCGGCCAGCTGGTTGCCGTGCCTTTCCCCTCGAACTTTTTCGGTTGGATTGTGTTACCAAGGTTGTGATTTACCTTTTGGGGTTACCTTTGTTTGGGGAACTTGCGCTGCCTGTGTCGGTCGTGGTTGATTCACGTTAGGCCAGGTTCACTCAGGTTTCCTTTCTTTTCTTTTTGTGATTTGTTGCAGCTCACACCCTGCATGTGCTCATGTTGATCCATGCTCATCTTTCGTTTGTTCATGCAGTGGGCTTAGCGGCCTCGCCTTGTGACCGCGACATGGTGCACTCGGCGTCGTTGCCGTCGATCGCTGATTTGGCGGCTGATGCAGCGGCAGGTCCAGTTGTGAAGGACTATCTCCAGGACAGGGGGATTGCCACGATTGCCACGTTGGCTCTCTTGGCAAAAGATGAAGTTGCATTGGACCGCATCTTGGTGCAGCCACTGCAATCGGGATGGCGCAAATCTGATGGCACTCAGCTGTCGGTTGCTCCCAACGAGCAGCCTATAGTGGCAGCGATCTTGACCCACATGTGGCAGTCTGCATCCGCTGCATGGGGACGGCACTTGGCGAACAGTGCTGCCGCTTCAGCAGCTGGGACTACGACCTCTTCTACTCCGGCTACATCTTCACCTTCCACATCGGCCGACGACAAGCCACCTAAGACCTTGGCTCCTGGACGTTGGGCGGAGTTGCTTCGCCAGTACCAATCTCAGCAGATTGGTGGAGAGGACAGGGTATTCCCCACCAGCGAGTTGCTGGGCACGGAACCTATCCTTGCCAGAGCCCTGTGGGAGCGTGAGGTCTCCAAGCTTTACACTCCCATTGGCCTTGGAGAGCTGTTGCAGTGCCGCACCTTTCAGGCCAATGGTGAACCCAACCCTTTGAGCAAGAAGGAACGGACTGCCACGACGTTGACGGTCCAGAATGAGAAGTTGGTTGCCAACGCTGAGGAGACCTGGACACCCCGCTCCTTGCTCAGTATCTTGGATGGTTTGTCTTCAGTGCGTTGGGCTAGCATCTTGGTCCAGCTTGGCTCTGAACGCAGTGTACATGCATTCTATGATTGGTTGGTTCGATTGGCGAGGTCTCGACCCCAGAAAACCGAGCAGTTCAACCAGTTCTACCTGACCACGTCCTGGAAGCTGGCTTTGGAGATGAGAGCAGGCCGCACCTTTGAGGAAGTCACAGCCTCTTTGTCCAAGGACTTTGATGCATTCTCGGAATGTATGGCTCGTGACCCAACAACCACCTCCAAGCAGAAGAACACCGCGAACAAGCAGTCAGAGGCCAAGGGCAGCGGCAAGACCCCTGGTAAATCTCCTCGCCCTCGATTTCAACCTTACCGAGCAGCTTGGCGCTATAGCAATGACAGGCAGCCCTACAGGTCTTATGGGCCGGTCCATGAAGACAAGTCATGGGCTCAGAATGCCAATGATTGGAAGCCCAAGGAGGCTGGCAAATAGGGACAGCTCGGGGCCTCGACTTTGGAGGTACCCGGCCAGAGATCAGTGCATGTGCATGAGAATTTTTCCATTGATGGCTGCTCTGTTATCTTGTTGTCGGTTTTCGACGGCATGGGATCAGCCGCGTTGATTTTACAGGATCTTGGTGTGAAGCTGTCCTTGTACATGTCATGGGAGGTGGACCCCGACTGCATTGCGCTGCTCAAGCACCACTTCCCATCTGCAGATGTTCGTGGCGACTTTCGTCAGGAGGACCCTTTGGAAGTGGCTCGCTTGGTGACGCAGCACAACCCTGCAGGTGACATGATATTGCTCATGGTGGGCGCTCCACCTTGCCCGGACTTCTCACAGATACATGAAAACCCCCCTGGCTCCAAAGGAGTCGAGGGTCAGAAGTTTTCCCAGTTTGGCTCCTTTGCGACCACCATTGAGAAGAATGTTCCTCACAAGCGAGTGGGGTACTTGGTCGAGAACGTCCTCTTGGCCGACAAGAAGGAGTGTGATCATTTCTCTGCTATGTTACAATGCTCTGCTGTTGCCGCCGACTCTGCAGACTTTGGGTTGATTGGACGTCCCAGGTTGTGGTGGACAAGAGTGGACTGGGCTAACATGTACCAGAATCCACTCACTGGCCGACGCCTCCGTTGGTCCAAGTCACAAGGCTACCACCGGGTGCATCTGGATCCGCCGTTGCACGAGGCTGAGCACTTGGACCTGGGCAACCTTCGTCTTCATCCTAGAGTTGTGAATCATGAGGTCAGGTTGCCATGCATGACGACCCCGGCGCCTGGAGACAATGGGCGTAGCGCTCCAAAACGATTGAAAGGGAGGATCCCACCAGAGGCAAAGGCCCGATGGTTGGAGCACGGCCGCCTCTTCGCGCCTTGGCATTATGCCTTGGAGGCAATGCTCAGTGATGAGCAGTCCAACTTGCACATCCCTACCCCTGAGATCAAAGAGCAGTTGCACATGCTCCCCAAGGGATACACAGCCAGCAGCTCGGTGACTGAAAAGGCCCGCCACAGAATACTAGCCAATGGATGGCACATTGGCGTCGCACGCTTCATGATGGTTTTGGTGGTTGCCGCTGCTGCCTCCTTGTCCACTGCGTCGCCGATGCCGAGTGTTTCTTTGAGCGCTGTGCAGAAGCTGTCAGAGGTCGCCTTGCGATACCCGGCTTCGATTGGACCTGGTGGATGGGAGACCGCGCCTTCAGCCATCACCCCTGCATGTGACATGTGGGAACATTGGCGCAACTCTTTCGAGGCAGTTCATGTTCTACAGCAACAACCGTTTGTCGAACCTGGCATCGCACAATGTCTACAACTGCAGCATCATTGGGGTTCTCTTTTACCTGACCTTCGTCGCCAAGCAGTTGACGAACTTTTACAGCAGGTGCAGGACCAGCTTGAGGACACGGCTCTGTGGTGGCAGCAACTTCCTGTTCATATGCAGCCGGTGTACAAGGACCCGGATTCTGGTCACCTCACCCAAGTTCCGATCTTTTTGAACCTCCTTCAAGCTTTAGGATATCCTGGCATGGACACCCTCACCTTCGAGCTCAACAATGGCTTCAACATCACCGGCACCTTGAACAGAGGCGTTGGTTGGATGCCTCGTGCTGATCAGCGATATGAGTTTCCTTTGTCGGCAGAAGCATTCCGTCGGCACAATCAGCAGTACGTCCGGTCCAAGGTGCAACAGAACCGGGTTGATGAGCACTGGAAGCCAATGCTTGACGAACTCATTGCTGAGCTCAAGAGAGGTCGCATGTCTGGTCCCTTTGCAGCTCCTTCTTGGTGGCCTGGTCAAACCATCTCACTGCCAGGGTTTCCTTTGCAGCAGTTGCCCAACGATGACATTCGTGTGGCCTTTTGCTTCAGCGTGGTTCAGCATGACAAAATCAGGCGGTGTGAGGATCTGAGAAGATCTGGTCATAATAGCACGATTGTGGCTTCAGATGTTCCTCATCATCACTCTGTTGAATCGTTCCTGGCCATTGCACGTCAGTATGCAGAAGGACACCAGACCTGTTTGATGTGGACTCAAGATTTGCAAGGCGCCTACAGACAATTTCCTATCAATTGTCCGGACGAGTCGTTTTGTGCAATCAACACTCCTTCTGGCATAGTCTTGCTGCGACATCACGCGTTGATGTTCGGAGCTACTGCTTCGGTGTGGTGTTTTAACAGATGTGCTGATGCTCTGGCCTTTGTCATGCGACGTTTGCTTGCCATCACTTTGGGGCATTACGTTGATGATTACATAGGGCTGGAGCCCCCGTTGACTGTTCAGTCAGGGTTCGAAGAGTTCACCCGCCTTGCCGCCATCCTCGGCATGAAGATGAAGGAGGTGAAGGCTCGATACCCATCTCAACAGCAGAAAATTCTGGGTGTTCAGATGACTATCTCCGATGAGAACATCATCATTGCTCCCCAAGAAGATCGAGTTCGCCGCACCTGTGATTCTTTGCGTCGTGCTTTGCTAGCCGACTGGTTGACACCCGAAGAAGCACAACGTATAGCCGGCAAGCTGGTGTTCTTGACCTCCACCTTGTTCGGCCAGCTGGGTCGTGCTGCGTTGAAACCATTTTATGGTCGATCTCAGGGTGTATCTTGTGGCCGCGAGGTGAACAAACTCAACACCCCTTTGCGGCATGCCATACTGTTCCTCTTGAAGCTCTTTGCAGAAATCCAGCCCCGAGTCGTACCTGTACGCGTACATCAACCACCTGCAGTTTTATACACTGACGCCTTCTTTGTGATGAAGGGTCGTGTCCTGAAACCAGGGAGCGACGATATCCCTACATCCTGGCCTACTTCTTTGTCCCCCAGCTTTGACAATGGTTTGGGCTTGGTCTTTCACAACCATTGCCGACCTACCTTCAGCCATTGGAGGGTACCGGCCTTTGTGTTGAAGGCCTACTGTTCTCGGAAGGCCTTTATTTATTTCTTGGAGGTTCTTGCGCAGTTGGTCGCAACTTTACTGATCATCAAGAGCGATGTAACGCTGTTGGTGTCGTTCATCGACAACGCCCCTGGCCGCCATGCGTTGCTTCGCGGTTATTGCAACGATCCATGTATTTGCCGGTTGTTGGCTGTCTACTGGCGATTGGTGGCTCGTGCCGGGCTGCACATTCACATGGATTGGGTACCATCATCACTGAACATCAGTGACAAAGTGTCTCGCCAAGATTTTTCCGAAATGGACTTCTTGCAGGCCTCCTGGTTACAACTGCAGTTGGACGACCTCTGGAATATTCTAGTGCGTGTTGCTGCTTGCGATGAATATGCCTATGGCAGTGCTGTTGATGATCTTTTTGGTCTTCAGATCTCTACTGGTTCCATTTGTCCTGCTTGCACTGGCGTTGCGGAGATGGTGCCAGTGCGGAGTTTGGATAGCACCATTGAAACAGAAGGTGTTTGTCCAGCTTCAGCAGGGCTTCGAAGAGAAAAAGGACTTCAGAGTGCAAGCAGGCCAAACGAAACGCAGTGAAACGATGTCGAGCAGTACACTTTGTACGTAGGGACATGAGTGGAATGGATGTGAAGTTTGGGCTCAAAAAGCTGGAGCTTTTTGAAGACCCACCCACCCTCGCCTCATGATATGGGGTGGGGGTGGCAGTTTCACTTTCACCGATTTCAATATAGCCCTACGTCTTCGACTGCGGAGTTTGGATAGCACCATTGAAACAGAAGGTGTTTGTCCAGCTTCAGCA